>CAUYRT010001096.1:0-12555 GCA_963574885.1 Lepilemur ruficaudatus
TTTTTTTTTTTTTTTTTAGACAGAGTCTTAATCTGCTGCCCTGGCTAGAGTGAGTGCCGTGGCGTCAGCCTAGCTCACAGCAACCTCAAACTCCTGGGCTCAAGTGATCCTACTGCCTCAGCCTCCCGAGTAGCTGGGACTACAGGCATGCACCACCATGCCCGGCTAATATTTTCTATATATTTTTAGTTGACCAATTAATTTCTTTCTATTTATAGTAGAGACCAGGTCTCGCTCTTGCTCAGGCTGGTTTCGAACTCCTGACGTTGAGCGATCTGCCCACCTCAGCCTCCCAGAGTGCTAGGATTACAGGCGTGAGCCACCGCGCCCGGCCCCACAGTTTTTAATCTCAATTTTTTGTTTCAAAATTTTAATATCAGAGATTTCCTTTTCTGGTTATCCTTTTGCATACGCTTATGGAATGGGGAGTATGAATATGTGCAGGCTTTTTAAGGTCACCTCAGAATTTCCTCTCTGAGGGACTTTTAGGAACTTCCACATGTAATATATAGAATAAAACTGCACTTTAAAAATCTAGCTATAGAAATAATTATATTCTAGTTATTATAAGAAAATGCCAGGCCCAGTGTGGTGACTCATGCCTATAATCCTAGCACTTTGGGAGGCCAAGGCAGGAGCATTGCTTGAGGCCAGGAGTTCGAGACCAACCTTGGCAACATAGCGAGACCCCATCTCTATAAAAATTACATAATGAAAATGCCAGTTTTTCAGAGGATTCTTGGTTGATTTTGCCCAGGGGCAAAAATTACTGGCTTGCCACAGGATAGTTCTTTTATCAGTGTGAACTTTAGAAATAGTGACACAGGAATTGAAGTTCAGAAACTGGACCAGAAAACAAGTAGGGAAGAGTAATGACTTCATTATATAGATTTTCAGATAGAATGTGTTATTTTGGTTTCTTCAGTTAAGCTAACTTATGAAGTTCAAATTATGAAGGATATATTGTTTGATTGGAAGGAATATTTAATCTCTTTTACATTTTAGAATGCCCAAATTTTATAGTCCTCTCTTATGTTAAACCTATCCAGATGGAAATTCTGCTCCTCCTTCAAGGCCCTGCTATTATTTCTTATCTTGAAAGCTGGTCCTACCCTGTACCTTAGCCACCCACCTCCCACAAGGAAACTGTCTCCATCTTCTGCTTTGGACACCTAATCTGTCATAAATGTCTTTATGCTTTTACATAGTCATTTGTATCCATATGTTATTTCCAGTATTAGGTGTGACGTTAACACAAGCAGGCACAGCGGCATATTCATCACCACACTCCCCACAGCTCATAGCACAGCTTTGTAGGTCTTGAATAGATGACTACATCTTATGCATATGAGTGGCTTATGTAGAGAACAGGCTCTTCATTATGTTTTGTTTGTTTGTTTTACTCCGTGAATGCCACACTGGCACCATGTTAAGGTCGTGGAGTCCATTCAGGCCCCAGGATGGGAATCGGGAGACCTGAGTTCTAGTTCCAGCTCTGCCTCTGACCCCTATTTCCACAAATCAGTGCACCTCTCTGGACTGCGCTGTCCTCATCTCAGCAATGAGGGTGTTGCGTGATGTGATCTGGCAGGCTCCTCCAGCTCTGAAATCCATGGTGGGGTCATCTATCATGGAGAGTGGCGTGGCCGTCTCCTTTATTTTCTCTGTGAACCACAGATATTATTCAGAATCCACCACAGCATATGCATACAGATGTAGTCTGTCAGCGTGACAAAGACTGTTCTCAAGAGGAAATTACTGGGTTTGACAGGTGTCCAAAACTGGGTTTAGTTTTTGAGATGTCACTATAACAAGTGTTATGGTCAACTTGTCCAACTCCTCATCTGCATATATGGTTGAATACGCTGTTCTTGCTGTAATAGCATGAGGGCTGTTTTTCTTTTAATTCAGTGGTCACACAGGAAACTGCTGCCATGGTTTCTTTCTGTGACCAAATGTTCCTAACCCTTTCAGTCATCCTTGAAGTTATTAATAGCCACACGTCATGAATGTATTCACGCCATTTTCCTTTCTAGATAAAGGAATCAATTTCTTAGGTTTTTCTTTTGTAGTAGCTAGCTAACTTCTGGGTGGAATTTTTGGTAATATTATACATCATATTTATGAAATAAGAGAAATGTGTATTTAATAAAAGAAATATATATTTTATAAGATACTTAAATTAACATTTTTTCAATGTCATGAAAAAATAGGCTCAAAATTAAGACTTACATCCAAGTTTTTGTTGTCTTTCTTATATATAGCCTAAAACCAGGAGCAAAGATTTCCAGTACTATATTTTAATCTGTGACATACCAAACTATGAGTTTGCTACCTTATGTCTAGCCATCTTGTTCACCTACCTCCCACCCAGTCATTCTTCTCTGTCAGGCTACCTTAAGTAGATAGATCTTTGTCATTCACGGAGTTCTCCAAAGACCAGCAGCATCAGCACTGGGGAGCTTATTGTCCATGTCCAATCTTAGGCTCTGCTCCAAAGGTCCTGAATCAGACATGTTTACCTTAATATTAATATAATTCCTGGGTGATTCATATGCACATTAAAGTTTGAAAATCACTGGTCTACTCTTCTAGTTAAATTTTGGATAATGAGAGTAAATTATCATCACTTTTTAATGTTACTTCCTGACTTCAGTAGGTTTTCATTGCCTACCAGATAATGTCTAGATTCCTCAGCCTGACGTACAAAGCCCCTACAGAGAGAAATTGGTGTGCCTTTTTTGTATGCCCCCAGCATTTCCCAGATCAAACATTCTACTCCACCTTTCTGGTCAACTTGCCATGTACTGATCCTGTCTTATTTCTCTTCTAGAATTTTTACTCCTGCCCGGTTCTCTGTTCTCTCTCCTCCCCACCCCCCCGCTTGCCCATCCACATATCTAAATGGTCTCCCTTCCTTAGCAGAACACTCTTTTCTGTGTAACCTTCCATTGTCACTCCAGGCCACAGAATATCTTCCTTCTTCCTTAGAACTCCCACAGCACTTGGCACATTAACGTATCTAACAAGAGTAACCACAACATCACTGCCAACTAACATTTATTGAGTATTTACCATGTACCAGGCACTGTGCTGAATGAATCCTCACAGGAACCTCATGGGTTAGGCTCTGCCTGTTCCTATTTTACAGATGAAGAAAAAGAGGAGAGGTCTAAGGACTTGCTCAAGGCCACCAGCCAGTTAGTGACGGAACCAAGATTCAAACCCAGGCGGGCTGACTTTCAAGCTTGTGGTCTTAATCACAGTTATATTCCTTTCTCGCTTCTTTTAATAGTATACATGTCCTGAAGGTAGGAACCATGCTCTTGTATCTCTACGTTGCCTAGCATAAACATGAGCAAGCAAGGCATATTCACTCTGTCCAAAAAGCATTCTTGATAAACTACTTGCATAATTATTAATGTATAGCTTTCCCCTTTTCATATGAATTGGTTTGGTTTGGGTTGTTATACTTAAGATTTCATTTGAAAAAATGTATAGCTGCTCTTCCCACCTAAGTCCCTCCAGTTATCCCCTATCCTTTTGCTCAGGGTTCATCAGTGTCCGCTGCTCACAGCCTTCAGCACTCTGCTTGGGCACCCTGTCCTCGAGTCTCGGCCTTCTCAGCTTTCATCGCACTGCATCGTCCCAGTGCCAGGGATGGTGCTTCCCATTCACTGATCACGTACCACGTATTACCTTACTGAATCCTCACAGTGATTACACATCAGCTGCTATCCTGCCCATTTTGTAGATAAAGCTGAGACTGCTTTATTGCTAAATTCAAGACAAACTGGACTTAATTCTCCATTATTTTATCTTTTGACCAAAGAAAAGTCATAGGAAACTGACAAATAATCAAGACTTTTAATTTGATTTTAATCATGTTTCTGGTACTTGTTAATGGTTAAGTGTTTTTATTGCACCTCAAAATTTTATCTTCTGACTTAGGAATACCACTGCCTAATAATAATGGTTGGGTAGACCGAACTTACAGTTAAAATAAAATGTTAATTGCAGAATTCAATTCACAATAGCCAAGATATGGAAACAATCTAAGTGTCCACCCAGGGATAAATACATAAAGAAACTATGGTATATGTGTACAATGGAATATTATTCAGCCTTAAAATATTAATAGAGGGAAATTGTGCCATTTGCAACAACATGGAGAAACTTGGAGGACATCATGCTAAGTGAAACAAGCCAGAAACAGAAAGACAAATGTCATGGCATTACTTATATGTGAATCTAAACTAGTCAAACTTAGAGAAACAGACAGTAGAATGGTGGTTGCCAGGGAGTGGGAGAAATGGGGAGATGTTGGAGAAAGGGTACAAACTTTCAGTTACCAGATGAATAAATTCTACAGATCTAATGTACAGCATGATAACTATAGGTAATAATAATAATGTCAGGTGATAGATATATTAAGTAGCTTGATTGTGAAAATCATTACACAAGACATACTTATATCAAAACACCATGCTGTATACCTTAAATATATATAATTTTTTACTTGTCAATCATACTCTCAAAAATGTTGAAACAATTTTAGCGTTAAGTGTCATTCAAGACTCATGTTAAAGGATATATTTAGAAATAAAAATAAAGTTATAAAATGCTTTGCTCAACCCAAGTCTTATTGTTATGATTCCTCATAATCCATTCCTGACTTCATGGTTTCAAATAGAAATCTTCTTTGCCTTGGAGATGGCATGTTGAGACTCTTGTCCAAGCAGAGGCAGTTGAAGGAGAATAGTCTCACTCTTGTTCTCTTCTTGCAGGAATTTAACTGTGTTTTCAGGAGAGAGTATTTAATAAATACAAGAAAAAACAAACGAATGAAATGAGCAAATCAATAAGCAAAGGAGTAGAATTAATTTGATCAAAGTTTGCATGTTCAAATTATGTGTTATATTGGGTAGAGCAGCTGCTGGCCTTAATTTTTTCTGGGCCTGTTACAAATTATCTTCTTTACTTGGCTTTCAATTGCAGATTTAGACTTAGAGGCTTTAAAAAATATGAAATTGAATACACATTTGTGTAGAGATTTAAACTGCTATTTATCACAAAATTATTACAGTAGTTTTAAACTCTATATCAGAAAGCTTTTAGCAGAACTCTGCCATCAGAGTCAAATTTGATTATTTGGATGGAAGCTTCTTTTTCTTCCTCTGTTACATTGTCTAGTAGAGAAGTTTCTGCAATGACCAGATTCGTCATAGTGTTGGTGCCATTCATTCTGCAGGTGACAAATTTCTCATGACAACAAGTGGCTGGATATACTTTTCATAGGCAATTTGTATCCACAAATTGATTGTTTTGGAGGAAAAATTAGACTTTTTTCTTTAGGGATACTTGTTTTCAGAGATTGGTTCATTGTGAAGAGATCAGATTTATACCCTAAGGGCTCAGTCATGCTCTCTTTATACTGGTATCCACTGTTAGGTGTGGTTCAATTAAATAGAGAGGAGAGACAAATAGCAGTGTATATATTCTCGTGTCAGATGGATGGCAGCATCCATCTTTGAGACAGGAATCTTGGTGGAAAAAGTTCAAATTTTTTTAAAATGTGAAATTGCCTCCTCAATCATTTTTATTTCCAATTAAATTAATGTCTAAACACTATATAATATTAATGTATAAATGCTGTAGGGTAGCATAGTGTTTGATACCATTTAGTTTGCTCTTTTTAGTTTCTAATTTTCATTATAGTACTCAGTCTTTGCTTTTTGAGTGTGAGTGTAGGGTAGAATAAATCAAATTAGCTTTAGTAGGTAGACTTAGTTTTCTCTAATGACTTTTACTAACCAAAACATACCTTCTCCTTATGTGAAAAAGCCAGAGTGGATTATTATTTATTTGACTGACAAAGAAAGGCATTTCTAATTTTATTTGTTGACTGAAATAAATTACTTTACCGTAAATTACATGTGAAATAAATGTATGATCCTCTCTTAATGAACCAAATAGATTGAGCCAACACATTTGTAGTAGATCTTTTTAACCAGTTGGTGGTGCTAAAAACTCTGATAAGAAACTAATTGAAAGCAGAGGTGATTAACTTGGAGCCTTTCTTAATAAATGTTATGTTTTTAATTTTTGAAAAGCTAGTACCAAAAATATATGCCTAGATTACTGCATTTTCTAAGGTTGGGAAGCAAACCCAATCTCTCTGACGGCCAGCAGAATGTATTTCTAGTAAACTCCTGTAACTATGTCATTGGCCCATTTTCATACTTACTTATTGGAAGTTGCAGGGTTGTGTAACATCTGAGTCCATTCTGGAAAGAGTCTTAGCCTGCTGGGTGGGAAATGGAGGTATAGACAATAATGTATATGGAGAAGTAGAGGGATATTCTTGGTTATATTTATTATTGAATTTAGGTTTTAAAAATATTGACTTATGTTAGTACTGTGATTTTTTTTTTTTTTTTTACTATTGTATTTCTGTGACAGGAACATTGCTTTTTAGGGGCTAGGTTTGTTTGTTTAACCCTTTGTTTTTAGCTCTGAAGTCCACATGGAACAATAGTCTGTTGCTTGAATGAAGCTGTGTCCTGAGATATAATCAAGAGAGCAAAGGCTTTGGAGTCAGAGAGACTAGGTTTTGAATTTCCCTACGTATTTCATAACTGTCCCTTGCTTAGATAGATTCTTTATAGCGTGGTTATCCCAATTTGTAAAATGGAGATAATAACATCTTTTCCTCAGAGTTGGAGTCGGCGTCACCCGAGATAATGGATGTACTGATTAGGTGCTGTTTACCCTGTACGTCCCTGGTATGAAGCAGAGACTCAGTTCTTTTTGAGGCTCCACCATATCCCATGGACTTAGGGATGGCCTCAGGGCAAAAGGCCCTCCTTGTGTCTGATGAGAGCTCGTGTTCCACTAATAAAAAGACATTTCTAGGTTATAAATTTATACAAGGATTTTGTAGAGACTCAAAAGAGAGATACTCAGATATCTGGTTTTCAGATATTTTCCTGTCTCCCCTGGGATATTTACATGTGTTTGTCTGAATCTGCTTAAACACTTAAGATTGGTTGAATACAAGTTGCTGAAAAGTGTCATAACAATGTCACTAAGAGTTTGTTCATCCATCCATTTGTTCCATAAACTTTTATTGAATGTTACTATCACTGGGTCTCGGGCATACCAAGATGAACTCCCAGAGAGCCTGAACATGTTTCTGAGAACTGCAGACTTCAAGAAACAGTGTGCTTTCTGCTTGGCAGGAATTGATAGGCAGCTGTTATCTATGTAACAGAAAGATTATTTAAATTTAGATACTCTTTATAATATAAAAATAAGTTATAGGATTGTCTGTAAGAAATTTTTCTTAACTTTTTAAAACTCTGATAGTTTTATTAAACTTTCTTCTGTGTTTAGAAGGTTGAAACAAGTTGGAAAAAGGCTTTGGTGCAATGGAAAAATCATAAAACACTATTAGGAGCTTTAGCAGCATAGAATTTTAAAATAGAGCTGCGTAAAATATATATTTTGGGGGAGTAGCACAACTAACATCTTTGGTTAGATCTGATTGGTAGATTCAGATCTTTGAGATTTAGAAATTTTACAGAATTATGGGATTGGATGGTGACAGACTTTAGGAATCATATACACCATCTCCATTATCTTCTAGCTCAGGAAATGGAGGCTGAATAAACTTACATGGCTTACCCAAGATTACCTAGACCTGGCTCAAAATTCAGGTCTCCTGACTGCCAATTTCATGCCAAGGCATTATTTTTTCCATCCTAACTACTAAATCGTGAGCCATTTTCAGTGAATTAAAATAGGATATACTTGTTTTGTCTTAAGAAACTTTCATACCAAATGTAAAGTATCATTTCTGCCAGTTATCAAATGAAAACTTTGACCTGCACCCAGTTACTTAAGGTGCTCTTACATCCATCTCAGAGCTGAGCTGAGGAGAGACAGGGCACATCAGGCCTGTCGTTTGCAGCTCTCAGCCACAGCCAGGGAGTGCCCCACAGAAGCAGGGTTTTCATTCACGTCTGCCTTGCCTGCTTCTGGCTCCTTGCTAGATGAATGGCATCATATGCCGCAGGTGTATTAGTAATTTCTGAGTTTGTTCCCCACTGAAAATGACCTCATTGTTTTGTGCTTCTTTTCCATAATTATACAGTAACAGGAAAATAAACCGGCTCTGAGTACAGCCCACAGCAGAAATCTTGTGCTCTTTATGCAAGTTTGATTTATAGACGCGTACTGCAGAGCAGAGTGACTATGAAACATTCATCTTCCCGTTGCTAGTTGCCATGGAAATCAAGTACACAGAGCAGTGTCATTCCAGTCGTGGTGATGCCTGCAGTAGTTTATTCCTTTGTTGTTCTCGTTTCTTAAGCAACTGCCTAGCATTCTTTCATCATTAGAATTAATCATGCACACAAGTTTTTATCTTTCATCGCACATAGAAAGTACTAAAAATGTATGACAAAAATAGGGAGAATTTAAATATTCTGGTGGCTTTAAATATGCATTTGTAATTTCCCCCCTCAGTCCCATTGGGAAAATAGGTCATGTAAAAAAGAAAAGCACATATTAATGTACAGAAATTTCAATAAAGAGAGCAATATAGAAATGTGAGGAAAAACAATGCTAAGCTGACTTCAGATTCCTGAGGTCCCCCAGTGTTTGGATCTAAATAAGTTTGCATTTTGGGTAATGCCAACCAAAAAAAAAAAAAAACAACCACCTAAATGTTTGCTGGATAGACATGATAGATTAATTAAAAAGTAGGGATCCTTTTTTCTTGAAAGGCTAATAAAGTTCAAGATCTTTTTAAAATTGTAGGTAAAAGAATTCTAGTTATTTTATTTGTTTAAATGAAACAATTTTACCCCCGTTTTATCCCACATGGTTCATAATACTTACCATACCAACAATTAATAAATGCTTGTTGATTATCCACCACCACCTTTTGTTGGACCTCTGGCCTTTCTGTTGGTTAAGAGAGCATGTTCTAGAATAATTGTCTGTGTCTAAATCCCTACTACATTGCTTATTAACTTTGAGACCCTTGAAAAGTATCTCAACTTGCCTTAGTTTCCCCATCTGTAGAGTGAGCAGCTATGAAATTAAGATAACAATGGGTTGTTAAGAATCTAAACGGGGATAATTCATGCAAAGGGCTCGGCTCTGTGCCTGGCACAGGACATGTGCTCCATCAGTGGGGACTTTGTCGTGGTGATAGTGGTTATATTACTATGACTACTAGCAGGCTACAACTGAGTGGAGAACTGTGCTCTGACCTGGAGAGTGAGACTCAGTTGAACAATACAAATTCTAGCCCAAAGCCACAGGACTGTTCCCAGGGTCCAAGTTCACAGGATGATTGCCAGTACTTTGTTTTACTTGAGCTACATGGATGTGTTTCATCTCAAGACTTTGGATACTAGGATGGTAGCTAAGGGGTATTTACAATGGTCTTTTTATCTGCAGATTGAGAAGAGAAGACTGCCATAGGCAGTCCTTGAGGATGCAGATTTCTCATCTTTGACCTGGATTTGTTTCTTGTAGGGGCTGTATGTGGAGCACATTAGGAGGTAGTGGGCTGCTTTAATGTGTCTCTGGGAAGGTTCTAGTGTTTGCCTACAGAGTCTGAAATGACATCTGACCTGCTGCCTCTCCACCCCTGCACTCCCCTTTGTCACTCGGCAATGGCTACGGCACTCCTTCAGCCTTTCTGGAATTGAAGTCTTCCTAACCGGTGGCAGAAGCATTCTTTGTTGAAATTCACTCTCCTTGGCAGTCCTCCAGGGCACACGGCAATGCCTATTTATTTGATTTAGCTTTTGTTTGGTTAGCCTTGTATTTTGTCTGTTTTGTTTTGTGAAGTTCTTTTTTCCCCAAATTTTCATGTTTAAATCCCTTGGCCTTCATTTCTATTTATTTTACTAGCTTGCTATATAGTATTGCTAAAAGTTGTTTGCTTTAAGTTATCACAAAATGAGTAGTCTTGGATTCATTTGTCTTCCCTCCTCAAGTCTGATCTATACCGTGTGTACTGGGTGCACCTTTGTTAATGATTAAAACAAAATAGCCTTTATGGTTTGCCCTTTGCTACATTCTAATATTGTACCACAGTGACTCCGGTTTTCTTTATTTAGCTCTTTGTTTTTCCCTGTCCTCCAGTCGGTAGGCTCACCTCACTTCTGAAGAGTTAGAAGTAGTTTAACTTTTCTCAATCCTTTTGTTCTCCCTCCTCTGCCATTCTTCCTGTTTCTCCCCATAAGATATAAAAAACGAATCAGATGTCTCCCAAGTGAAGCCTGTGACACTCTAAATGACCTGAGCACTCGAAGATGCCCGTTTTTTTTGTGTGACTACATAAATCGGTGACTGAAACTTGGACCCTCTCTAGAGGTTTTCAGAGTCTCCCAAGACCCCTGATTGTATGTGTGGTCTTCACCTCACACTTACTGTGGCCAAATGCACTCCTGTCTTCTCTCTGTCTCACGGTCACTGTGGGAGGTATCTTTGCCTTCCCACTCTAGTCTCAGGCTTTTATCTTTCTTTGTTTTGGATATTTGTTAGTGTCTCCTGCATTGCAGATACTGGGAATATATATAAGTAAACAAGATAGACACTGCCCTTCCCTCTGAGAGCTGATAGTCTAGTTGAGTAGGTGGGTAGCTGGAGTCCAAGATAGTTAATCCTGAAAGAGGGCTGCAAAGTACTGTGGACAGGAAAGATACTTAATGCAGACTGGGGTGGGGTCACCAAGGCTGACTTCAGAGGAAGTGATAGTCAATGTAAGACCTGAAGGATGCTCTCCATTTCCTAGCTTTGCTTTAGCCAGGCAGAGAGGTAGAGTGTGTTCTAGGCAGAGTACATCTGCAGAGGTCAGCAAGAAAGTGTGAATAACTGGCAGTAGTTCAGTGTAACTAATCTGCTATTGAATACACTTGTGTTTGTTTGTTTGGGAGGTAGGTGGGGCTGGAAGGATGAATGCCGAGTGCTGAGACTGGAGGGGTAGGCAGGGGCCAGATCATGAAGGGTCAGTCATGTAAGATTTGTCAAAAAGTTTGAACTTTATCCTGAGAACACCAGGAACCCATTGATATGTTTTAAGTAGGAAAGTGATAAAATCCCTCCTATTGTAGGGTGGAAAATGGATGAAAATGTGGCAAGAGTAGCTTATACCTGGCTTGGTCCTAGGGATCACCTTCCTAAACTCACCCTTTCTTTAACCCCATAGTGTTTGTCCAGCTCAGCATGTCCAGCTTCTTGCATTTTTTTGATTAGCACAAGGGCTCGTCCCAAACACTAGCTCCCCTTTTCTAGGGTCCTGTCTTGAAGGCCAGGACTCCCAAGCTCTGGGTGGGGTCTTGTTCTAAAATGAATGTGTCATCTGGAGCACCTACTGGATCCCCATTTTACCACTGTCCAGAGGGGCTGTTTGGCCTACCATTTTGGATCCCCTAGGATTTCGGTGCCAGTTTGGATCTAGCCTGAATTTGGTGATTTCCTTTGACTCCTGAAATTCATTGCCATTCACTCAGTTGGCCCTTCCTGCCCAGCCAGGCCAGAGCAGACCTGTACCTGAGGGAATTCTCCTAGCTCTCTCTTTCCCACTAGCAGTTGAGTATCCCAGATACTTCACAACCAAGTCCCCATTGCATGCTCATATAAAACCATGAATTTGAGAAGATGGATTGAAATAAGATGAATTGAGCTAGCAGCAGTCTGATTATCCTTTATCCCTTATCCAAAATCTTTGGGACCAGAAGTATTTTTGGAATTTTTAGGATTTTGGAATGTTTGCATATACATGAGGAGATATTTTGGGGATGGGACCCAAATCTGAACACAAAATTCACTTGTGTTTCATACACACCTTATACACATAGCCTGAAAGTAATTTTGTACAATATTTTTAATAATTCTGTACATAAATAGTTTGTGTTAAGTACTTAGCTGTGGAATTTCCCACTTGTGGTGTCATGTTGGTGCTCAAAAGTTTCAGATTTGGGAGCATTTCAGTTCAGATTTTCAGATTAGGGATGCTCAAGCTGTAGTAGATTTGGGGCTAGTTACTTTTCTCTCAGTTGAGAGAACTGAACAGTTGCCTCAGTTTCTTCATGTATAAACTGTAGGTATTAAGAGAACCTACATCATAGAGTTGTTTGGAGGATTAAATGAGTGAATGAATGCATTTAAAAACACCATGCCTGGCCCAAAGTAAGCACTCACTGTTTATTAATGTTTTTATTATGGTGTCTAGACTTTACCCTAGAGAAAGTGGCAGGAGAACAGAAAGGTTTTTGATTTCAAGAATAACTGATCATCCTAGCACTCTGGGAGGCCGAGGCGGGTGGATCGCTCAAGGTCAGGAGTTTGAAACCAGCCTAAGCAAGAGTGAGACCCCTCTCTACTAAAAATAGAAAGAAATTAATTGGACAACTAAAAATATATAGAAAAAATTAGCCAGGCATGGTGGCGCATGCCTGTAGTCCCAGCTACTCGCCACGGCACTCTAGCCTGGGCAACAGAGTGAGACTCTGTCTCAAAAAAAAAAAAGAA
>CAUYRT010001100.1:0-15065 GCA_963574885.1 Lepilemur ruficaudatus
ATCCTGATTTCAATTACTTTGGATAAATACCCAGAAATGGGATTGCTTGGTTATATAGCAGTTCTATTTTTAATATTTTGAGGAGCCTCCACACTTTTATATAATAATTTTACCAATTTACATTCCCACCAATAGTCCACCAGGGTTCTCTTTTATCTACATTCTCACCAACACATTATTATTATTTCCAGTAATAATAGCCATCCTAACAGGTAGGAGTTGACCTCTCATTGTTCTTTTGGCTGGTGTTTCTCGGATGATTACTAAAGTTACACATTTTCACCTCTGGACCATTTGTCTTCTGTAGAGAAATGTCTATTTGAGTCCTCTGCCCATTTTTTTTTTTTTTTTTTGAGACAGAGTCTCACTCTGTTGCCCGGGCTGTAGAGTGCCGTGGCATCAGTCTAGCTCACAGCAACCTCTAACTCCTGGGCTCAAGCATTCCTTCTGCCTCAGCCTCCCAAGTAGCTGGGACTACAGGCATGCGCCACCATGCCCGGCTAATTTTTTACATGTATTTTTAGTTGGCCAATTAATTTCTTTCTATTTATAGTAGAGACGGGGTCTCGCTCTTGCTCAGGCTGGTCTCCAACTGCCGACCTTGAGCAATCCACCCGCCTCAGCCTCCCAGAGTGCTAGGATTACAGGCGTGAGCCACCGCGCCCGGCAGGAAATAGAGATTTTTGATAGTCAGTAGTGTCTTAGTCTATTTTGTGCTATGAGAACAGAACTGCTACAGACTGGGTAATTTATAAAGAACAAATTTATGGCTGGGTGCAGTGGCCACTGCACCTGACCTCTACAAAAAATTTTTAAAAATTATCAGTGCACAGCCTGAGCAAGAGCGGGACTCCATCTCTATTAAAAAAAAAATAGAAATTAGCTGGACAACTAAAATATATATATAGAAAAAAATTAGCCAGGCATGGTGGCACATGCCTGTAGTCCCAGCTACTCGGGAGGCTGAGGCAGTAGGATTGCTTGAGCCCAGGAGTTTGAGGTTGCTGTGAGCTAGGCTGATGCCATGACACTCTAGCCCAGGCAACAGAGCAAGACTCTGTCTCCTAAAAAAAAAAAAAAAATTATCAGTGCATGGTGGTATGTACCTGTAGTCCCAGCAACTTGGGAGGCTGAGGCAGGAGGATTGCTTGAGCCCAGGAGTTTGAGATTGCAATGAACTATGATTATGCCATTGCACTCCAGCCTGGGCAACAGAGTGAGACTCTTTATATTTAAAAAACCCAAAAAACAAATTTATTTCTCACAGTTCTGGAGGCTGTAAAGATGAAGGCACCAGTATTTGGTATCTGGTGAAGTTCTGGCCTCTGCTTACAAGATGGTGCCTTGAACCCTATGTTCTCACTTGGCAGAAGCACAAAAAGGAGGGATAAACTTCCTCTGTCAAGCCCTTTTATAAGGGTGTTAACCTTGTTCGTGAGGGTGGAGCCTTTGTGACCTAAACACCTCCCAAAAGGCTCCACCTCCCAACACTGTTGGCACTGGGCATTAAGTTTCCAATACATGAATTTTGGGGGACACATTCAGACTGTAAGAGTCAGCATACAGTTAGTAATTTTAGAGACTGGGTCTTACTGTATTGCCCGGGCTGGTCTCAAACGATCCTCCTGCCTTGGCCTTAAAAAGTGCTGAGATTACAGGCGTGATCCACCACACCTGGCCCAGATAGTTTTAGTTATAGTAAATTTAGTTATAGAGGATGTAATCACCCAAGAAGTTGTATAGGTGAAAAGAGAAAAGGATCCAGGGTAGAATTCTAAGGAAGTGGACTGAGGAAAAGTCTAGTGCTCCTCATGCTCTGTACTCTCCTGTCATAGCATTTGTCACTATGTATTGGAAATGCCCGTTTACTTGGTCATATTTCTTGCAGACAAGTAAGCTGCTGAGGGAAAGGGGCCATGCTTTGTCTACCTCTGTACCCCCAACCAGCAAAACAGTGTCTAGCTCATAGTAGGTTTTTTTTGGTTCAGACAGAGTCTGGCCCTGTTGCCTGGGCTAGAGTGCCGTGCCATCAGCCTAGTTCACAGCAGCCTCAAACTCCTGGGTTCAAGTGATCCTTCTGATTCAGCCTCCTGAATTGCTGGGGCTACAGATGCAAGCCACAACGCCTGGCTAATTTTTTCTATTTTTAGTAGAGATAGGGTCTCGCTCTTGTTCAGGCTGGTCTCGAACTCCTGAGCTCAAGCAATCCTCCTGCCTTGGCCTCCCAGAGTGCCTAAATTATATTTTTTAAAAGGTTTTAGAGTAAAATTAAAAGTGGGACTGAATAATTGAGGTAGGATATAGCAGATATTTGGATTGAAGGGAAAGATCTAGGTAAAAACTAATGAAAACAACATAAAGTATCAGAGAGGTAACCCATAGAAAAGCATACTACCAAATATATATACACATGAAGGTCATGGTATCAACATCAAAATGAATATTCGTACATGTAGATAAATATTAATAGGAAATCCGTAGTTGTTCTCTAACTCAGAATATTACATATAATTGATAGTGCTTCGAAATGGGTGACTGATTGTCATAATTGCTTATTATAAACTTCAAGATTATTATAGTGAAGAAACTGACATTTTAAAACTAAAGAATTGTAATGTTGTTATTTGTACTGGGCTCAATGCAAACTTGTCTCTCAAGGCAAATGAAACATTCTAAAATTCAGCTAAGCAAACCAAACTTTACCTTCAATACAACTGCAATGACCACCAAGTAATAGGTAGGGCTGTGATGGGTAATGTGCTGCTTGCAAAGGTCACATAAACCTTCCAGATAAAAAACATATAAGCCTTGGCTATGTCATAGAAGAGGTGTCTATTTTAACACCTGCTGTGGATCACAAGGTGATGAGGGGCTCCTCCAAATGAAAGCAAAGAGCCATGGTCTATGGAGGTCTATGAGAAATTTTCTGTACATTTTCAGCACCTGACACCAGGAATTTATAATAAATAAGCCATCCTCACATATTTGACCAAAATAATCTTTTTTCTACACAGATCCACTAAAGAAATGATTGCATATGTTACTTGCTTTATGTATCGCATATATTTCTTTGCTTTTTTTTACAGTTCCTAACACAAAACTAGGATGTGAACTCCTCAAGGAAAAAGACATTTTCATGATTTTTATATCCTTATTAGCACTAAGCAATAGTGTTCTCTTCAGAGTTCATTAATATGTATTTGTTGATTGATTGATTGTTTGAAATACACTTGTTTTTTAATTCCCACATACTGTGGACCTGCCCCAGTACAAATCTAAGTATCTACTGACATTTACAGAACAACGTACCAAGAGCCATTTGTGCATATTATATATATATTTATAAAAGTCTTGACAAAATAAGCAAAGGTAGCTCAAATCGGTTTACATAAATAAAGCCATAACATTATAAAGGTTATCATTATAAAATTTATGTTCCTATTGTATGTTACTTATGCCAAGTCACAGCTTACATATTTTTATTATACATTTGTAAAACAAGAAGCTTCCTCCCACCAAGTAGCATACTTGAACATTAAGATAAACAATGACTGGGGATTATATGAAACTCTCTTAATATAGTTTTTCTTCCCTTTTGGAAAAGAACTATTAATGAGAATCTCTTACACTTCAGCTCATTTTGGTAATTTCTATATGGGCCAGAAATTGGATTATATAGTGGCAAGCATTACAGAACTCAAAAATACATCAGTTCTTACAAAGATGAGAACTGGATGTTATATTATCAAGATCTTCATGTTTAAGTTTGAATACACAGGAAAGAAGATAAGTCTGCTTTGGAGAAGATGCCACAGTCTGCTACTTAAATGTTATCTTTTTTTGTCCTTGTATATTCAATACCATTTTTCCTAATAAGGGAAAAGGGGTAGCTTGAAAATATGACCCCAGATATTTCTGACATTTCTCCCATCAGGAAGCGGGTTCTATGCTCATCCCCCTGACACTGATTGGGCTTGTGACTGCTTTGAACAATAAGGTTGGGGTTTACACTTCTGTCATAATAGGCCAGGCCTCTTCTGTCTGCTTCTCTTCAGGTCCTTGCTCTGGGGGATCCCAACTGCTATGCACGAAGTTTGATTGCTCTGAGACCAGGCTGCTAAAACAGCCTTATGTTGGCCCTCTTGCCAACTTCACCAGGTAAACGTCTAAGCAATAGCCAGCCTAAACTCTCACCTATGTGAGGGAGCCATCTTGAACAACCAGGGCAGACAAGTCTTCAGATGACTGCAGACCCAACAAATATCTGAATGCAATCATAGAAGTGACAGCAAGTAATCTACAACCCTCTTGACCCATGAAAATGTGACATCCAATAGTTGTTGTTTATACCTCCGTATTTTGGAATAATTTTTTATGCTACAAAAAAAATATCTGGAACATGAACATATCTTCTTAAAATGTCTCTGTTCCACATATATCCAAATGGACTTACACCCCTATGACACATTTATATTGAAGAGCAGTCAACATTTTTTTCTCTAATGGACCAGAAAGTAAATATTTTTGGCTGTGCAGGCCATTTGGTTGCTCTTGCAACTATTCAACTCTGCTGTTATAGCCTGAAAGCAGCACTTAACAATGTGTAAGTGAATGATCATAGCCGTGTTCCAATAAAACTTTATTTACCAAAACAAGTGGCAGGGCAGATTTAGTCCACAGGCAATAGTTTGCCAATATGGACTTTTATATATATATTTCTTATATGCATATAGATATTCTTGAGTTAGATGTTAGTTAGAGATCTATGGTCTTATACTAGGTAAGTGCCTGGAAAGCAGAGCATGTATTTTCTAGGTTACATTTGTTAAACCCCAATATGTTCCAAAAAGTTACAGATTTAATCAATTTTCCAAAAGACAAAATAAATACCTGATAAGTCATAACCATCTTGTAGAGATGTCACCTAATCAGTGGATTTTGTTGTTCATTCAATTACACACACCACAATTTATTCAACAGCTTCCATATTATACATAAAAAAGAAGAAGAAAAATGACAAAATCCATTGTTTCAATGTACTTACAATCTAATACATGATTTCAAATAAAAGGAAAGGGAGGTGATACAACTCAGTGACAGAAAAGAGTTCCTACCTGACACCAAGTGAAAGATTGGATAAGGCTTAATACAGCTGACAGTTGAGCTAGAGTTTGGTGATTGAATAGGAGTTGATCAAATAGCTAAGGACTGAGGCACTTTTCAGGCATACTCATCATCCTGTACAAAGGTACAATGAATGAAACTTTGATATTATGAATCATGTAATTCTCAAGACTGTTTTGTCCAAACAGACTGTGACATTTTCCTTGGCCCTACTGTTTTAATATCATTTTTCTTGTCAGTTCTTGCTGACAAAATTTAGTCCCACATAGTTTCCCATAAAATTCACCTACTCACCAACTCACCGATTTCAGATTTTTTTTTTTTTTTTGAGATAGAATATCCTTCTGTTGCCCAGGCTAGAATGCAGTGGCACCATCATAGCTCACGGTGACCTCAAATTCTTGGTCTGGAAGCGATCCTTCCTGACTCAGCTTCTCATGTAGGTGGGTCTACAGGTACATGCCACCACACCTGGCTAATTAAAAAAAAAAAATGTAGTGATGGGTTCTCATTATTGTCCAGGCTGGTCTTGAACTCCTGGCCTCAAGCGATCCTCCTGCCTCAGCCTCCCAAAGTGCTAGGATTACAGGTGGGAGACACTGCACCCAGCCCCAACTTCAGAATTAATTGGAATCTAGCCAGGCAGGAAAATCCTTTTTAATACTTATTTAAGTCTGGATATACTCTAGGATTAAGCTATTGTATGAGAAAAGATTCATTGATATGAGGTCAGTTTTAGGAAACACTTTCTTTTTTGTATCTAATTTATCTGCTTAGGATACACATAAACATATACATAGCACTGGGGGCAGAACTCTTTCTTTCCATCTTGTCCATTAATTTTTGTTATACCATACTTTGTCTTATTTCTTAACTCATATTCCATCTCAGGTGTTTTCTTTTCTTTTCTTTTTCTTCTTCTGTTGTTTGCTTGCTTTTTACTGTCTCTTCATTACTGTGGTAAAATTTACGTACAATCACCTATATCCATATCAAGTGTATAATTTGATGACTCAACATGAAATCACTTACAATCAAGATACAAAACATTTCTATCACACCAAAAGTTTCCTCGTGACCTTGTGTGATTCACCCCTCCTTTTACCCATGGTGGTATCAGACAACCACTGATCTGCATTTTGTCATTATGTCACTCAAGATAGTTTGGTGAATTTTATATCCATGGAATTGTGTAGTACATACTCCTTTGCACCTGAATTATTTCACTTAGCATAATGATTTTGAGATTCATTGATATCATTGAATATATCAGTACTTGGTTCATTTTTATTGTGTGGTAGTATTCTATCGTGTCATGTGTTATCTTTAAATAAGGAAGGGAAAATCAGTTTCATAGCATATCCTATAGCTGATTGATAGCAGCCATGTGCTTTATAGCCTTGAGATTTCTAAACCACCTCTAGACTCAGAGAGATAAAGTTCTGTCATTGACTAACAATGTCCACAATAAAGAAAGGAAGAGTGAAGTGGTAGCAAAGGTGTCACATATTTGCAAGCTATGGTTTAAATTCAGCCTGATTCTGCATGGACTTTCTTTATTATTTGTTTCATGTTTTTATGCTTTCTTTGATATCAAGCAACTCACTATTGCTCAGAGCTTCCATGTTTTTATGTGGTTACATAATTTGTGTGCTAATAACATGAAGGGGTGAATTGCTAATACCACTGCAAGATTCTAGTAAATTCAAATAATTCTAGTAAATTACTTCTACCACATTTGTGTTTGCATTGATTATACATTGGTTTATTTCAAAGACTGTTTAAAGTCATGCCAAATTAATACATTTCTACTTGTTTCTCTTCATAAAATATCTAGCAAAGTACTTTTGGAATAGTTTCTAAAAAGCATGTTCCAAACCAGGGAGGAAAAAAGAAAAAACCTGACATTTGGAGTCAACACCTTGGTACCTGATAAACTCATCGAGGTAGGCAGCATGATCTCACATAGATATTGAATAAAGATAACCTATTACCATCTAGAGTGACTCTAGAGGAAGAATGGATGAAGGCATGGGTGGTAACTCTCTCCAAGAGGTTACATTTCTAACTGTCTTTCTTTTGTTGAAACTTTGGAACTCCGCGGTAGCTCTTTTTGAATTAATCTAGCTACCTGAAGAGTTCCAGGACAAACTGAAGCAAAGTCAATCAATTCATCTAAGTAAATCATGCTCCATCTTATTTCAGCTGCTGAAAAAAGAGAATGAGGATTTATGAGGACTTACTGCGTAGCTTTAGATCATTCAGTTAAGAAGATTGTAGCTTTAATAAAGAGCTTATTTTAAGTGTGAGCATTCAAGAGAAACTGTCTTACTGATAAAAACACATAGAATAAGAAAATATGAGAGACAAGTTAGAGAAATTTTTGAAGTTTCAGTACCATATTAAAGCACTTGAGGTACAATGAGAATGAGTTGTCATCAATCTCCATTATTTTATTAACAAGTAAATTAATTAAACCCTGTGATATTTTCAGTAACTATCATACGCTCTTAAGTTAGTGTCTCATACTTCTCTATCAATTTCAAGCCTATGTGATTATGCTGTACATTATTTTTCCTTTCAAGTTGTTATTATACAATTTTATACTATTAGAGCAGGAAAGAATTTTAGATATTATATAGCCCCTCAAAATATATGTTTCAATCTTATATACATTTTCTTTATCACAATGAATATATTTTTAGCTTTTTTGTTAGAATGCATATTGACAAGTCCTCAAAATTACTATATGATGACATTGTTTTCTGTTCTTAGGTAGTAATTTTTGAGAAATATTTATAGTGATGAAAGTTTTCTTTTTTGTTTCATGTTAATATAAATAATGTTGTTTTAGAACTATTTAATTGAACTGTGAAGTAACTAAAGCAGCCAAAAACTCTGTTTAAGGCAGAGATTATGACACATATTTGCTTTGTTTTGGTTTTGCTGTTTTTCATTAGCATCTAACATAGTGTGTGGCTGTCAGGCATAAATTAGATATCAATATGTTTTTTGGAAAAAAAAATCCCATCAAAACTTATTATTTGAGAAATAATGAATTTCAGGCCCATAGATATTAAGTTACCCTAAATGACACTATATGATGACTCTAAATTATTTTGAAGAAGAAGCAAAGATTTATTTTACTGATTAAGTTCTGTTGTAATAGTATATTTAAATTAGAAAAATATATTAGTTTATTTTATTTAAATACAAATAATTACTACATAATATCTGCATAGTATATTTTGGTTTTTTTCTTTCTAATAGCCACAGACCGTATACTAGATTCTATGGCTGCTAGCATGAGCTAATGCATTTTCTAAATATCATAACATTTTTCAATAATGTAAAATTGGGAAAACTGATCAATTGTGTAGACTTGACCTAAATAAGGATCTTTGAGATATTTTATTGACACGTTCAAATGTAACATTATCGTAGTCTAAAAAATAAAAATGTAATTTTCCAAGAAGTTTATTGGTGTGATTCAGTATACAACATGCTATGCACATTATTTTGATTCCTATCTCATATCTTATCATTAATTTTCCTGCATAAGACATCCTTTTGTAAAAACACCTATTTTACTCTTAAGGGAAACTAATCTTGAGCAGAGCTATTAATATATATTCGGTAATTTTTCTTCCTTACTACTGGTTTATTGCTGTATTAACCTAGTCAATAGGTGCACACACTCCATTCAGGTTATTATTCATAGATTTTTAAAATATTCCTCGGCCTCTGCAGCTTTTATGTTCCTTTCCCACACAGTGTAGCCAGGAGGCCCATAATTGCATTAGAAACCTTGCTGCCACAGTACTCATATTAACTTATAATGATTTTGGTATTTCTGTGACTTTTAAAGCATTTTCCTTTCCGCATTGAATAGCACTCATATGTTAGAAACATTAAAACACTTGTCGCATCTTCATTTTCGGAGAGTATGAATGAAAATACAAATGTGACTGGTGTGAATATTTGGACACGGTGACAGAAAATCTGAGTACCAAATAATCACTTATATGGCAGGTCATTCATTTTAATGAAGTTAAAACATAGTATGTAATCAGAAAATTGTCATATGAGTAATAGTGTAGACTTGACATCGCAACATTGGAGAGGGCGAGGAGGATCTACTTCTCATGGGATTGGAGCGGGGAGGATTCGCATTTGTAACTTCTCCAGAGCTGGTGTGATTAGGAAAGAAGAGTTAAAAGTGAGTATCTTATATACCTTGTTTGTTGTTCATCATAAATGTCCACCTCTACCAGGAGAGTTAGCCACGAGTTAGATAACAAAAAAGCATGGTTTTTAGAGTAAAGATGATCTGGGCTGAAAACTGGCCTCACCAACTAACTGAGTGAATGACTATGGGAACTTATTTAAGTTTATGAGACTCAGCTTAACTGTGTAGTAGATTAGAATAAATATGTGAGGTGATGAATTTGTTAATGAGCCTGATTTAATCATTTCACAATGTAAATAGATCTCAAAACATCACATTATAACCCATAAATATACACAATTATTATTTGTAAATTAAAAATAAAAATGTTTTTTAAAAAGGTTTTTATATACTGGAATTCTTGCCATGATGCTCCATGTATATAGAATTCAATTTTTGACAGAATGACTTTGGAATGGATCTGGAGTTCCTGTGACTACTCTATTATACTCTATTCAACTGAAAGTGCATCAATTTTAAAGTAAAATTGGCTGGGTGTGGTGGCTCACACCTATAATCCTAGCACTCTGGGAGGCTGAGGCAGGAGGATCTCTCAAGGTCAGGGGTTTGAAACCAGCCTGAGCAAGAGTGGGACCCCGTCTCTACTAAAACTAGAAAGAAATTAATTGGCCAACTAAAAATGTATAGAAAAAAATAGCTGGGCCTGGTGGTGCATGCCTGTAGTCCCAGCTACTCTGGAGGCTGAGGTAGAAGGATTGCTTGAGGCCAGGAGTTTGAGGCTGCTGTGAGCTAGGCTGATGCCACGGCACTCTAGCCCAGGCAACAAAGTGAGACTCTGTCTCAAAAAAAAAAAAAAAAAGAATAAAATCAAATAATAATTTGCAACTGATAATTTTAATATTTTCTTAAGAATTTTGAAAGTACTAATTCTCTCCTTTTTACTACCTACCCTTACTTCCCTTGTTCTCTTTTCTCAGTTTCATCCCATTTTACTATCTATTTAGAGTATCTTATAAGCTGTTTAAGATGCCAAAGCCATTCATACTTTTGTACAATGCTCTTTAAAATTCTCCAAAAATAATAAAAGGTGAATTGTACTTCTTGGTATTCCTAGACTTATGTATAAAAATGTACATGCAGAGACTCAGAAAACATGTAGAACATGAGAAAATGTAGAAGTATCCTGGTTGGTAAACTAAAATAAATCAACATTGAAAGATAGCTACCAAAGTAACAAATAGTTTCTCTTTTATTCTACAAATAAAAGTGTAGTTATTTAGAAGTGTGAACATGCGGTCAGGTAATAACATTCTCTGCTGATTAATCTTATTCTGGTTACTGAAGTGTGGCTCTGGATATCACATACACAGAGACACAAGGAGAATAAAATACATTCAGAGGACAGTGACCAGAATGATGAAGGGTCATGAAAGCATGTTAATATAAGAAATTTTCCTTTTGGGAACACATATCAAAATATTACCTATGAAATGATAGCACATCTAGAATTTGCTAAAAAAATTAAAATTGTTTACGGTTGGTGGAGAAGATATTGGTAAAACAACATAGTCTATGCTTTGCTAATTGTTGAAGCTAGCTGTTCAGGCCTAAATATATTATTCTCTTTCATTTTGCATGTGTTTGAATGGTTTTATAATTTAAAATATTTAAAACATAAAAGACATAATTCAACAAAGGAATAAAATTTTAGAAAACATCAACATAGAGAAGAGATGATTCTCAGCTAAGGTTGACAGACCTATGAAGAGATATCTTTAAATTATTGGAAAGTTATCATGGACCATATATTTTTAAAAGACTTGAATTTTAAGGTGCAAGAGTAATATCTGGGATGAAAGGAAAGAAGCTGTAAGGAAATAGGTTTCAGTTCAATACAATCTTATTTATTTGTCATTTATTAAGTACCTCTAGTGCACTGGAACATTTTCCTACAGGTAAAGCAGTGTCAGGTCTACTCGTGAATCAGAAGTAACAGGAAATTAATTCATAAGGAAGTTAGAACTTGATAAAATTCCTTAAATAGCGGTAGCTATTCATGATACTAACAATTTGAGTTTTATCTCATTAGCAGTGCTGATAAATTAAAGAGAATTAAGCAAGGGGGAGAGGGATGGGATCAGATTCACATTTTATCTAGTTCTCTTTAGACATTGCATAGAAAGTGTTGGAGAGCCAGGGGGCTAGAAAACAATCAACTTTTAGGGATACTATTTCAATTGTCCAAGTAATATGTCATCCATCCCTAAACCACAGTAGGAAAAGATAGAATAAAGTAACGGATATGAATACAAAATATGTTGAAAAGCAAAAATCAAAAGGACTCAGTTACTGAATGATTATAAAAGGAAAGTAATCTATGTTTCTGTTTGGATGACTGCTAGATGTTGCTGTAATTTACAGGAACCAAAGAATAAGAAACAGATACTTAAAAAGGAAAAAATGGGTTAGCTTGGGATATACTTCTGTTGAGATATCTATGAGACTGCCTGGACAAAAAATAAAAGAGAAATTTTAAAAGGAAATTTCCTATAATCATAACTGTAGAGCTTAGAATAAGGAGGGTGAGTCAACTTTCATTCATCCCATTCACTTACTTTTTAATTTATCAAACATACTTCAATGTTTGAGTACCCACTTTGGGTCCTGTTTTTGCATAGATAAATAATTACACACAGGTTATGTTACTTAAACCAAAGAAGTGCATTTACCAATCCCCTACAGAAGAAAACTCCCAAAAGTTTGACCTGGTTTTAGTTTGCAATTGGCTCCATCTAAAATTTGCTTCTAGTCTAAATGTTTAGGAAGCAGAGTCACACATGGGATTTCTGTGACCTCTCTTACACCCACCCCTTGAGGTTTTAAAAACCCTAACAGGGTTGGAGTCTGTTTTGTTCTCTTAAACTAGAGCTAATGGTTGCATCTTCTTGAAAACTGCACCTGAGATGTTTGATCTGCCCCTTGTCAGTGTTGCACTTTTCCCAAGATCAAAGGAATGAGGCTGGGCCCTGAAGCTAGAGGCAGAAAGAGAATGGCAGTGCTCATACTATCTGTGAACCTTGCAGGCTTTGACTACTACAAATCTTGACGTTAACACCTCATGTTTGCACCCTATCACCTCAAAAGTTACAAATCCACAGATCTTATGGAAGAATAAGAGAATATATTGTACCAGCCCTGGGTGCTAAAAGAAAATATGGCACTTTATATTTTCTTCAACTATCCCTCTGAGAGTAAATTTAATAATACATTTAGAAGGCACATCAAATGTCTTCCTCAGAGGAAGACTGAATACAAGATGGAGAGTTTCATGCACCCAAAATCCAGAAGCAGGGTTGTCTACAAAAGATATATGTCAGTGGGCCAGTGGCTTCAATCTTTATAAAAGACAAATCAAGTCAGAAAGAAAGTACCTACATGAATCAGCAAACCATCCTAAGCTACAAGGTTTTTCTCAAATATGAAATATTTATTTTTTCTCGAATTTACCCATGCTGCTAAAAAGATCCCAGAATTTCGATTAAGAATTTTATATATCCTGGTTATGAATTGCTAGTAGCCTGCCAAATAGCAACATGTAATACATGATAGATTGAGAAATATATTTTTAATAATGTAATTGAAAGAATCTCTACTTTATATTACTATACTTGCAAGTCATAAAACATATAATAAAATACAAACTGCAGAGACTTATACTTTAATTCAAAAAGTTATATAACAAAGAGTTCTGCTTAAAAATGAAATAACATTTTCTCTCCACAATGCCATAGCCATATCCCTTTAAACTTAACACAGCTAACCTCTGGATTTATGGGAAAGTTAGAAAAGGAGAGGAGAGTCAGAGGATGAAAGATGGATAACGGGGCATTCAATACTGGAGTAGTTTTTGCTGGGCTAAAGAATTGGGACCACACAACATGGGTTAGAAAGCATCACTTTACCGTGGGTCACCATTTCTGCATTTGTTTTATATATATATATATACACACACACATATATGTCTATCGTTACCCAAAACATTACTCAGTGAAATGAAATCTCATTATTCTAGGCTACCTTTCAGTCTCCTTCACAACTTTCTTTCACTGACCCTTTAATGTTGAAGTTCCATGTGATTCTGCTCTTCACTTTCTTTTTTCATGTAGTATCTTTTCCCTAGAGGAAGTCTTTTGTGCTTGTCATTTTATTTAACTAACTCTAAAAATGTACTGTTTATTCAAAACTATTTCCCAAACTCAGGTCCAAATATATCAAATGCCAACTGTACATCTCCACTTGGATGCATTTGAAATTCAAGTATCAAAGAGAATGCATTGCATTTTGCTCCATTCCACAGGAAATAGGTTCTTTTGATCTGGAGTAAAAGTATTGTCATCCACCCAAATTATCTAAATTGTACACCTGGGTGTCAGTCTAGATTTCTCCTTTTCCATCATATCTAAGTAACATACATCGACCAGATCATCTAACTATTTGTTAAATCCTATTTACTCTCAATACATAATATATTATAGTATAGCTTTTAAAAAAAAAAAAAACTCAATTTGTTTTCATATGTTTGTTTTTTTCCTATGAAGCCTTCCTGACTCTGACCAAATTGTTTGATGTCTTTTTCCTTGTTTTGTTAACCTAGTAGGTATACTTCTTTTTTAATTTATTTTATTTTATTTTTTAGAGACTAAGTCTAGCTCTATTGCCCAGGCTGCAGTGTAGCAGTGCAATCATAGCTCACCGCAGCCAATAACTCCTGGGCTCAAGCAATCCTCCTGTCTCAGCCTCCTAAGTAGCTAGAACTACAGGCTTGCACCACCCACCCCACTAATTTTTTAATTTTTTTTTTTAGAGATGAGGATCTCACTATGTTGTTCAAGCTGGTCTCAAACTCTTGGCCTCAAGTGATCCTCCCACCTTGTCACCCCAGAGTGCCAACATTATAGGCATAAGTCATTGCACCCAGCTTAGTAAGCATACTTTTATCATAACAATTATGCCATTTTATTTTAATCATTGTTTTAATAAGCTTACATGTCTCTCTACTCAATGACTCTGTTTCTTTATGACAACTGGATTTTAATCATGCTTGTAGTGCCAGAATTCAACATAATTTCTCAACTATATGAATGTGTTAAAACACATTTGTCAAATAAAAATAATGGTTAAATTAATAGACCACATTTGTTTATTCATTTATGGCTGAGTTTATTATTTTTTATCTTTCAAAATATTCCATTTAGCTAGATAAAATGACACAAGTCCTTTGTTATGGACTAAATGTTTATGTCCCTCCAAAATCCATATATTGAAACTATAACCCCTCGTGCTGTTGTATTTGGTGATGAGGCCTCTAAAGAAGTTATTAAAGTTAAATAAGGTCATACAGGTGGAGTTCTGATCTGATAGGATTAGTGCCCATATAAGAAGACACACCAAAGAGCTCCCCACCTTCATCCCTTGCACTTTGGAAATGCCATATGAGCACATAATGACAAGGCTACTCTCTACAAGCCAGGCAGAGAGCCCTCACCAGAAACCAGATCTTGGACTTGAAATTTGATTTTGGACTTCTAGCCTCTAAAACTGTGGAAAAATTCATCTATAAGAATTTTTATTTTTTTTATTTCAGCATATTATGGGGGTACAAATGTTTAGGTTATGTATATTGCCTTTGTCCCACCTGAGTCAGAGCTTCAAGTGTGTCCATCCTCCAGACAGTGCACACCACACCCATTAG
>CAUYRT010001102.1:0-69648 GCA_963574885.1 Lepilemur ruficaudatus
TAGATACAGTTGGAGCACTATGTATGTACTCTCTGGACTACTTTGACAGAGTAGGTTTTTGAATGTAACAAGATAAGTCAACTTGAGTGGTAATATATTTTGGGAAATCAGCTCACTACAAATTGTGACTGTAAACACTGTACTGTAAGTGTTTTGTAGTTTTCCCCCAATAAAATTTTTGGAAGAAAAAAAAAAGCCGTTCTCACTGGAGTTAAGTGATATCTCATTGTGGTTTTGATTTTCTTTTCCCTGATGAGGTGTTGAGCATTTTTTCATGTTTGTTGGCCAATATTCCATCTTCTTTTGAAAACTTCTGTTCATGTCCTTTGCCCACTTTTTAAGGGGGTGGTTTGATTTTTTTTCCTTGCAGATTTTCCTAAGTTCTATATAGATTCTGGTTATCAACCCTTTATCGGATATGTAGCATGTGAACATTTTCTCCCATTCTGTAGGTTGTCTGTTTGCTTTTGTGATAGTTTCCTCAGCTGTGCAGAAGCTTTTTAATTTTGTCAGGTCCCTTTATTTATTTTTGTTGTTGCTGTGATTGCCTTTGGGATCTTCTTCATAAATTCTTTGCCTAGGCCAATGTCTATAAGTTTTTTTCCAACATTTTCTTCTAGAATTCTTATGGTTTCATGCCTCTGGTTGAATAAAGCTGCTATAAATATTTTCCTATGGGTCTACCTGTAGCCATAGGTTTTTATTTCACTTGGCTAAATACTCAGGAATGGGATTGGTGAATCATATGATTGTGATTGATCATATTTAACTTCAATTTCTGGTTAGCATGTAGTAATACAAATTTAATTTACTCTTACTCCTGAAACAAGTAAAAAACTGGAAAACATATGCAACAATTGTTTCAAGATGTCCTACATCAAGCAATAGAGGACAGTGACCACCGAGGAGGGGAAACAAGCACAGTGAACCTAGGTTTGCCTCAGTTTACCATTTGAATGAAAGTTTTCAGGCCACAACACAGAGAGGAAGAACATATTTTAAATATAAAGGCAAAATAGATTAAAATTAAAAGGATGAAAAAAGATATACCATAAAAACACTATTCCCCAAAAAAGCTGGAGTGACTAGATTAATATCAGATGTAGTAGATTTCAGAACCAAGAATATTACTTAAATAGAGAAGGTCATTTCCTAATGAAAAAAGTGTCATATCATCAGTAGTATATATAAATTCTAAATGTTTATGTGACTAATAACAGAGTGTCAAAATAAATTAAGTAAAAACAGATAAAACTACAAGGAGAAATCAGCAAATCCATAGTCAGAGGTACAAACATATTTGTTCAAAAATCTATAGAACAAGCAGAAATTTGAATATTGTCTGTCTTGGTGAGTGTTTATTGAGCACCTGGAAATAGTATGGTATTATTGCCTGAAGTATTCTATAAATGCCGATTACTAAATTCTGTTAGTTGGTGTGTTTCTGCTGGCATAATTTGCTCAAGAATCTTGTGGGTCTCCCGTGTATGTTACAAATATTCTCTCCATTAAATAAGAGGTTCCGCTACAGATCTTCCTATTTCTGTCTCTATTTTTGCCTTCTTCTGTGATGGCTCAGTGGCAATGCTCTTAAGTGCCTCAGATGCTCCCTTGTCTCATTAAGGGTATTTTTTAGTAACAAAGTTCATCTCTTCTAAGAGCCTTTTATATGGCTGAACACTCTCACCTTTTGATCCTTCTGCGGCATAAGCCAAGTTTTACTGCCTCATCCCGAGCTCCTTCTCCCAAGAATCCTTTCCTGGCACTCAGTCTCTCCATTTGGGAAACATCTGCAACCTGAATAGCTGAGAATTTCCCAAATTACTAAGTCCTGGGTCTATGTTGTTTAACGCTTCCTCCCTTATTGCATCACTTTCCTCTCACCTTCTAGCAGAAGCAGCACACACACAAAAGGCCTTCTTCTTTCCACCGACGTGGAGCTGCTCACCCCAGTCCCAGACACTCAGCTGCTCAAGAGGCTGAGGCAGGAGGACTGCTTGAGTCCAGGAGTCCCAGGCCAGCCTGGGCAGCAAAATGAGACCCTGTGTCTACATTAAAAATAAAGCTCTGTTTTCCACTTACCTACAGGACACACTCCACTAAGCTTTCTGCCTATATAACAATGATTCCTTTCCCTCCCGTTTTCATTTACATGTTTCTTGTTTCCTTCTGAGCTCTCACCAACACCCGCATTTCTACCAATAGTCTGTTTGCCATGATTTAGGTATCCTTTAATATGAGTTAGGTTTTCTCTGCACCTGCAAAGTTCCTTTTTTCACATAAGGTAACATATTTCCTGGTTTCAGGGATTAGAATGGGGACATATGTGGCGTTCCATAGTCCTGCTTACCATATCACCTCAAATGAATTTTCTAATATTGCTCAATAGTAGAACACATTAAAATTAACAATTTCTTCATGATTAGTTAACATACTCCTTCCATTACCTGATTCAGTATTGTGTTTAGTTGGCAGACAGTAAATTGTTACAGACATCTCTGTGCCCTTGAGGACCTTGGATAGTTATTTAGAGAATGACCTCATTTTTTTATATTTCTATAAATACACACATTAACATAAATTCAGCCAAAGACAGTAAGCCAGAAAAGAATAGGACTGGGCATTTCATTACCACTAGAGCTTACCTAGAAAATCAGCCCAGATGCCAGTCCTCATCACTCCGGCTACAAAAGAGGAGATGTTACGTTTTTCCTTATAAAACAATGTGAATCCCTCCCATTGCTTTGGAAATTCAAAGGCCTCAGAGCTGAAAACTATTGCTCATAAGTGACGTGTGTTCAAAGAGAGGAATTGTGTACAATTCCTCAAGGATTTGCCATAAGGTAGCCAAACTAAACCAGCAATCATAATTTTCAGGAGTTTATATTATAGAAATGAATTCTAGCATTTTACTGTAGAAATTTATTAGAAGGAAATTTGTAGTAATAGAAATTGTAGGTGGAATTGTTGTTCCTTAAGCCCAAATGAGAGAATCTCAAGAGACCAGAGCCAAACATCAATACTAACTCTAACAATAATATATTTTAAATATTTACCATGTTCCCGATGTTGTTCTAAGTACTTTACATGAATTGATTCTAACTTTACCACTTTATGATGTTGATTTTATTGTCATCCACATTGTAAAGCTGAATAATTTGAAACCCATGGATAAGAAGCTATGATTCCTATTAACATAAATCCTCAGCAGAGCCGTAGAAATTCATAGTTGTACCCAGTGCTGTAGAAGAGAGTTCTCTGCAGAACTTGACATCTGTCCTCTGCAGTTTGTGTGCACGAACACTGGTGTCTGCTCCTCATCTAACAAGCCTCTGAGTGAGGGGCTTGCTGGAGCAGCCCACGTGGCAGAGCAGGGAGCAAAAGGAGCAGCGAGAATAGTCTGTGCCTCCTAGAGGCACAACTTTCCAAGAGCTCCAAGACCTAAGGGCACACCACAGAGAGAGGTAGGTCTTAGTAGCATTGATGAAAACACCTCCAAGAGGGATGCTGCCCAAGGTAAGGAGACACCAGGGATGCACTGCCAGGGGCTGGGACTGATGGGAGTTTGCGGAGGGGTAGGCAGAGTAGACGTGGTCTAAACCAGGGAAAGACGAGTGTGGATCCCCTAGCGGGGATCTCTGCAGAGGCTGCACATGTGCTGGGCAAGACAGAGCCGGCACCTGGAGGCTTTCTGGACAGAGAACGTTCAACAGCCAAGAAAGAAGTACGAATAGCACAAGCAAAATAAACACTCTGCTATTTTATCTTTGGCTTCTATAGCTTTTTAGAAATCACTCAACCTTTCCAAGCCTCAAAGTCCCTATTTGTAAAATAGAGGCAAAAAGCCTCCCGTGTTAGGTGGCTGTAAGAACAAGACCTGAGGAATGAGAAGTATGTGGAGTAGTTGCTGACACTAATTGGATACAAAGTAATGATCACCAACATCACAGACACACGGTAACCTGGTTCAAATGTACATTTGAGAGTGTTTCAGCAGGGGTCATGGTGGGGTTTTTCTGCTTGAGGAGACCACCTAGTACAGGAGAAATATAGTATTTTTCTTTATAGTCAGGTGAAAAATGATATTTTTGTTTATACTCTGAATTGAAAAGGTACATATATAGAAATCAGAAATCATAATTGAAAAACTGAAAAACTATTAGGTATTCTTTTACTTTTACTCTTTTTTTAGTTCTAAGAATAGTGGGCAGTTAATTCATTTCAACAACTTTTCCCGGCATCTGTTTTGTGCCAGACAGCATGCCAGCTGCAGTGAGCAGCGACATCAGGAGTGATGACTGGGACATTACCACTGACTTTCAGAGACTCACAGTCACACAAGGGAAACAAACAACACAAACACAAGTTAAGCACAATAAGTTAGAATTGTGAAAAGTTTTAACATTTTGGTATGACCTCAAACTGCAGAGAGGCAGTGGGACAACTAAAAGAGAAGTTACACGCAAGGGTACAGAGGACAGAAAATGAAAATGACAATGGGTCTGGAGAATGCCATGAAGCCTGATTTGGGCCCCGTCTTTTCTCGAGTAGCTCAGAGTCAGAGAGTGAAAGATGCCAACACCATGCTGAAAAGGTCTATACAAAACGGGAATTGCTGGAAGTTTTGCAGAGACTAAAATGCATGGGAATAATATTGATTTGGAGAAAGGGGTTTGTACTGTTTAAGAGAGACTGAATTAGGTGGAACAGAAGCAGAGAGATGCATCACGAAGCCGTTGGAGAAGTACTTACTGGCAACAGGTAACAAAATCATGAACAGAGACTGGAATTAGAAAACAGGCGCTCGCTGAGATGTAACAGCCAACAATTACAAAACTATTTGGAGAAATCCAACAGTAGGAAATACCATGAATATCTAAAACAACTTTTTTAAAAAAAGCAATTTCATGATATAATTGAGAAGCCAAAAAGATTGGAGCAATGGGAGTCATTAACAAGAAATAGTGAAAAACAGTGTTTGTCTCTGAATTAACTAACTAAACAATGTGGCAACTTTAAAAGTATAATAAAAATGGAATATGAACGGAGCAATGGGACCATTAAGCATAAACATCAGCATCTCATACTGCCCACTTTTGATATTTCTTGAGAAATGAGAGAAGCCACAAAATTGTCATAACTAGCAATCTCAAAAATTTGGCCAATAAAGTGTATACCAAAGGAAATTGCCTTAACATTTCTGGAGTGTTTAGTGATACCATGTATCAAGGGAAAGTTTTACATTTACAGAATAAAAGCCCAATGTAGCAGTAGGAAGGCAAAAAGGAAATAGGCTCATATTTGAAGCTATTTTTTATTCATTCTTATTGCTCATATTTAAGGCGTGCAACATGAGGTTTTGATACAATGTATATACATAGTAAACGGTCACCATGATCAAGCAAAATTTACATAGCCGTCACCACAGTAGTTACCTGTGTGTGTGTGTGTGTGTGTGTGCACGCACGCGTGTGGTAAGAGCACTGAAAATCTACTCTCTGAGTGAATTTTCCGTATATAATGCAATATTATTGACTACTATCTTCAACTGAACAGTAGATATCTTCCTATTCTTCCTACTCCTAAGATGCTGCAAAGGCAGTAAGTGACTGCTGGTGTCAGGCTACCCGTAGAGAAAACAGCTTTACATCACAGATTGCTTAAAGTGAGCATCTATTAATAACATGAAGGCTTTCATGTAACATGTGTTTGTAATGATTTAAAAAATGCCACCTTCCATAGATAAGGAAATATTAATTTTTCAAAGGTATTTTATATACTTTCCACTTGGCTGTTTATACTAAAGCATGAGCTACGCCAGTTGTTATTATTTTGGTTCTACCAACAAGGAATCTGTGATATCTAGAAAGTTGATGTGGCATAATTTGTGGTTGTATATGGCTTAGAAATACGGTCCAAAGTTGGCATTTCTTCACAGTTTTTAAAACAATGCTATTTATTTACTTGTACTAAAGTAGAATAGCAACACCAGAGACGAAAATTATGAACCAAAGTGTGCGTGTGCGTGGGCGGGAGGGGCATGCAATATCTTTATAATTGTTAAGAGGTTAATTTAAGTGGTAATAAATATATCATCATAATTTTATGATTTTATCACATAATTCTGAATAAATACCAAAAAAAAATTTTCATCTGGGTATTAAAAAAGAACTTACCTTACTTTCTATTCTTGAAAATCACTAGTTTGTTCCTGTACCTAGGGTGTGGCCGGAGCTGTATTCAGCAGGGAAGAAATTTTATCAAATTCATACATTTTGGCTGGGCGTGGTGGCTCACGCCTGTAATCCTAGAACTCTGGGAGGCTGAGGCAGGCGGATCACTTGAGCTCAGGCATTCGAGAGCAGCCTGAGCAAGAGTGAGACTCCCGTCTCTATTAAAAAATAGAAAGAAATTTGGCTGAGCAACTAAAAATAAAAAAAAATAAAAAAATAAAAAAAAATTACCCAGGCGTAGTGGCGCACGCTTGCAGTCCCAGCTACTCAGGAGGCTGAGGCAGGAGGATCGCTTGAGCCAAGGAACTGGCGGTTGCTGTGAGCTAGGCCGACGCCACAGCACTCTACCAGGCAACAGAGCAAGACTCTGTCTCAAAAAAATAAAAAATACAAAATTCATACATTTTATTTTGTTTTTGAGTAAAAATCATAAGTTCAATAATTTGTTTACTTAGGTAAAGAATTTTCACTTGAGATGGAAACTTGTTAAAGTGCCCAATGGATACAACATAGATGAGGGTCAGACATACAATAAAACCATATTTGATTTACAAGGGACTGTAATCTAAAAAGCTGGAAAACATGTATCTTTACAAGGAGATAAATAAAGTGTAAAGTACAGTTTGCTGTTTTGCTTATCGTTCACCTCTGTGAACAAAAGATGAAAATACTGTATTTGATTACGGTAGCTATGCAGTCAAATTTGATTGTGGAACAGAATTTATGAAAAGTAGTCAGCCACCATTCAAAACGGGGTCAAAGAATTTTGATTTGAAGAGAAGTAAAAATAGAATAAACTTATTTCCAATTCATTTTTACTGTTTGCAATTTCAATGTAGAAGTGCTTTATGTCTGAAGTAAGATTTCTATTTTGTCTCTTCCTTCCTTAAAAATTTTTCAAAGATATTATTTACCTTTTGTAAGATATCAGCTGAAAAATAATTAATATTGTAAGTCCCCTGAATAAATGTGTGTTACATTAATCATGCATAGGCATGAAGCAATGTATGTCTATCTCAGAACTGACTTTGGTGGATGCAGACCGCATAAACTGAGTTCTATTCAAAAATGTTGGGATCCTAAAATTCATGGTTCAGGCAATTTAAAACACTAACATTATTCTTGGCATTTTTCTTGTGAAATTTCAACCCCAAATAATCTCATTTGAACAACCAGTTTCAGTTTAGGGAAGCTGCCTCATTTACGGATGGCAGTAAAATCACACATTCATTAAAATACATAGATTAACCACTGGAAGTTTCTTTAACGGTTCTCTGCACACATTCGTATAGTGTTATGTGGCGTATATTCAAGTGCTCTTTTCAGGAACAGATGGTTTAGACACAATTAATAAGAAGGTTTGAGTTATTTGCATATTCATTAGATAATATCAGTTATTCCTCAGCCAGAACAAAGAATTACCCAAATGGCATTCATGTTTCCTCCCATTAACACATTATTAAAAGCAAAATGTCTGTGTTAAAAATGAGACAGATAGTGATCCTTGATTGCATAGCAACCTAGCATTATCCATTTGGGTTTTTAACATGATAATAAAAGCATGTTGCCCTCATGTAATTTATTTCTGATTTTATAATGGATAAATGAAGACATAGTGACACTGTAAGCTCTTGGCCTGTCTCCATGCATTTTCTTGTCTATATAGATAATTGCCAGGAGAGGTCATGTCAGGAAAAATTAAATAAGTTTTATTTTAGTTTTAAAAAAGTTGGCCAGAAAACTAGAGAAAAAAACTAAAAAAATTTTTTAAAAAATACTTTGTGACACTGGAACCTGTTTAAGAAAACCTTGATGTGTTACCCAGATCAAACTTGAGCCTTGATAGATGCTTCTGTGAAAAACCCAGCACAGATACTGCACATGATATGCAAATGTGTCAATAAGCACTTTGTATCTATTTCTCAGTAAGATAAAACAGTTTAAAATAGGATGTAAATTGGCATGTGAACTTAAAATAACTTTTTTTCAAGAACTCATTTTTGCTAGTTTGTGGTATTAATAACAATTTAACATACACTCTGTAATTACTTACTGAGTATGCATTTCCTAACAGGCATTAAGGGGCCCACAAGTCAGTAAGAATTTCCCTTAGATTCTCTCGGAGGAGAATCAGATATATTAAAAAGCAAAACTGTAAGACAACATGCAGGGAGTTGCAAAAGTACAAATATGTTTAGAGTTTGCAGAGTACGACCAGTCCGAGTTTAGCTGCACTTTGGTAGGGAAAGATTTCAACAGGCAGGCACAGTGGGGAGGGGTCGGAGAGAGTGAGGAGTGTGGACTTCTGCAGTCAGAAGCCACATGGCAGAGGAAGTTTTCACCTTGAGCACAGAGCGGGAAAGAAGAAATAAGAATATGAAGGATGACTGGAGCCAGCCCATGAAGCGACATGAGTTTACTCTTACTTGGGTAAGTGCAGAGGCACACTGAATGTCCCTCAGCTGAAGAGCTGGATGACAGTGCCAGGGACAGGCAGAGAGACCCAGCTCACAGCTCCCCAGCAGCTCGGGGCTGGCTTGTGGAGGTGCAGACACGGTGGCCATGATATTCTCTCCAGTCCTCACCACCAAGACCATCTGCTTCTGAGGCTGTTCCCACAGAGTAGGGCCTGAGGTTGCGTGCAGAGTCCCTGCTGTCAGGGAGCCCAGTGGGGGACAGGGAGCCCTCTGGACTCAACTGTGACATGTTGGACATCTACCTGGTCCAGAGAGCGCTAACCCCAGGCTGCCACAGAGCACGCTGCTGCTCACCGCGGGGAAGGGGTCTGCGCAGTGGCCTGTGAGTTATCTGCCTTCAGGTACCCCCAGGAGCAGTGTCCCCTCCACTCAAAGTGCGATCCCTCAGCCATGCCAAAAGCTGGGGGTGAAAGGAAGTTTCCCAGTAGGCACAGCCCCAGCAGTGGCCCCGAATCTCTGTCTCTGCATTCAGCACCTGTTACCTGTTACTCCCGCCTTCTGCAGCCACCTGTCCTCTTAAAGGTGCCTGAGCCAGCACCAGGGCGATTGCTCTGAAAACGCACCCACGTTCTATCTGTGTTAATACGAGCTTTAGTATTATTTTCAAATATTTGGTATTAAAAAGTTTGATTCAATTTACAATCTCTTCGCAATATTGCTAAGAACATTCAGCATTATATTTGTCAATAATAAATTAATTATTGTAAAATTTGAGTTGTTGCAAACATTGTATTAGTTTGGGTTTTTTTTAAACTACCTTTTGTGAACAAATCTTCACATCGATAAAACTATCAAGAATTTGAAGGGATCATTAAAAATCTTGGTCAGGAATTGGATGTGACCATTTCAAACATAAAATCTGATATAAAATATTATGCTCCTGGAAAGAAGCTCAAATATCTCACCGAGAGTTTTGAGAGTATTTTATTTGGCAATTTTATACAAATTCGGCATGTAAATGGCTTTTTCTACACAAGGGATTTCTACAAAAGGGATTTTTCCAGATTTTTTTTATTATTATTATTTCAATAGAGTTAGGAGGAACAAGTGGTTTTTTGCCACACGGATGAATTGTAAGTGGTGAAGTCTGGGCTTGCAGTGTGTAAGCTATGACTAAAACCCATTGCCAGGAACGAAAAGCACCTCCAAATAGCTCATCACTACTGGTTAGCAATGCTCACTCTTTTAAATGTAGCTGAGAAAATAAATCTCATGAATAAAACTTTTATGATTTCTTTCAGAATAAATATGCTTCTTCAGAAAAGTAGTTAAAATCTATATTAGCAAATCGTATCACGAAACATTCATTCCAATTATAGCCAGTCCTCATTCTATTTCACCTCACAAAATATTTCATGTTTTCTACCTCCTATTAAAAAGTAAAATCACATGCTAGGTCATGGAGCAATTAAGCTTTTAGTAGCTTTATCTTTTTTTATGTTACATACATAGGAAAAATTTAATCATGTTGCCTCATGAAATTTGTGAACTCATTTATGAATTTTGAAGAAATCTCATTTAACAATTTCTAAAATCTGAATACCATTATTCCGTACATGTGAACACATGCACGTATACCTATTTACCAAAGCATATCATGTACTTCTATCATTCTCTTTACTTTATTAACAGTTTTAGATTGTAGCTACCTATAACATTGCCTGACTAAAAAGTAAGCAAAAAGTAACTGCACATAAATTTATTCTTGCTTTTAGAAGTCATTTAAAACATAAATCAATGATCTCAGATCTGGAAATATCAACTTTTTGTAATTTATCTCTGAAGTTGCACTCAGTAATATGTACTGAGATATTTACTTTAACTGAAAAATGGGAATCAGAATTTTATTCTCAGAAATAAACCTTATTTTGCTGACATATCGAAATGGAAATGATACTAAATAGGTTATATAGAGGATAGGCTCAACTAATCAAAATAACAAGAACAGCATATGATAATATTTTGTGAAAAAATACTGTATTGGCAAAAATATACTGAATTTAACGTTTTATCAGTTACATATTGTTTGCTGCTGAACTGAAACAAACCCCAATTTCATGACTCAATACAACAATCACTTATTGTTGCTCACAACTCGACTGGTCCATGGACGTTCCTTCTGCCTGAGCCAGGACAGGTCTGCTTGGTCTGTGCCTGTGGCACACCTGTGTCCAGCCGGCTAGTCGTGGCTGGGTCTGAGTGGCTCACCCTCCTGCTTGGTGGTCATTCAAAGGGCTGCCACATGGGCTGTGATTGCCCGTGTGTCTCATGTCCCCCAGCCTAGCCCAGGCTTCAGCCACAGGGCAGTGGGGGTCCTAGGGCAGCAGTGACAGTGTGGCCCCCATGAACCATACTTCAAGTCTCCCTGTGTCCTGTGTGCTATCGTTTTGTCGACGAAAGCAGGTCACATGCCAACCTTGGGGTCAGTTTACAGGAGGCAACTAGCCGAGGACTTAAACACAAGAGCAATAGAAAAATTAAGAGAATCACTACAGCAGTCCACCAGGGCAATGCTCAGACATTTGGGACTCCTGCATGGAATTTTGGAGTAAATACAGGGTGTTTTCCAGTCTTTTTTAAATGAGTATATATAATTTTTTCACTTTCTTGTTGATATATATTAGTTGTGCATTATTTTGGGGGAGCATGTGATATTTTGATACCTCTATACAACATGTAATGATCTAATCAGGGTACTTGGGATGGATGTCCATCACCTCAAACATTTATCAATAAGGTTTTTATTTTACTAATAAACATTAATAACTTTTTTTTTACTAATAACATTGATTAATCTTGGGGAAAGCCTTTTTGGTATACTTTCAAGATTTTGATCGAGTTAAGAGTTTTATGATAGGGTGATACATCTTTTCACTAAGTCATAGCCACGTGTCATTTTTTACTTTCTAAAGTTAATAGATAATGCAGTTGTCAGCTGACTTACATCATTAACCATAAATTTTGATGATAACACAATATGTCACATAATTAGAACAAGTTCTGAGAAAAGAGTAATATTATCGTCACAAACCCCTCACAACTCCATCCACTAATTTATGAGACCAACAGTTCTATAAAAATTTAAAATATTGAATAGAATTTCTCTGAACCATGACTAATTGCAGCAGAAAGTAAGTTTATTCTATGGATCTATAACACTAATTGACAAAAAGTTAATTTATCTCATTAAGTGATGGTTTGTCATATATTAATATTTACCAAATTTCTAATGTGTTTATATTTTGATTAATTGTGTACTAATAATAATTGTAATAAAAATTAGGTTGGAAGATAAGTATTGTTACTTAACATCTTATGATTACAGGAAATAATTTTTTAAATCTCTACATGTGGGGGCATATGTGTGCTGCGTGTTATGTGTTTGTGTTGTGTGTTATGTGGCAATTGATGATTTTCAAACACAAACATAATTTAGGATAAAATTCTGCAGAAGTGGAATTGAAATGTTAGGTCAAGGAAAACAGAAATGACTTAAGATTTCCCAATGTTAAAGAGAACTTTTTTATTTACACAGGCACACTCATGTACATATATAAAAATATATATGTGTGAGTTTATATGTAACTCTAAACAATTAAACACACTCAATATCACTAGTTCCAATAGGCTAAAAATTACATGTTTTGCAGCCATTTAAAATTATTATGAAAAATTTTAGATATCAGTAAGAATGTCTGATGGGATACATGACTGTTTTTAGTGCTGGGTAAGTAAGTGGGTTTGGAGATTGAGGAAATTATCTGACAGTAAACACCTGCCTGGGGGGGTCTGCCAGGAGCCCGGTTAGCACTGTCTCTCCAGCGAGCCTATCTTTAGGACAAAAGTATCCTAAGACACTTTTACAACACTTTAGGACAAAAGTGTCTGGTCAGCTCCCGCCATTGACCGTGGGGACAACACCCTCATGCTGTCATCACGTGCCCACAAGCCCACTGTGACCAGCCCTCCAGTGGACGTCCACCACTCCCGATGTTCCCAGACATACAGCTGAGAGCTAGCAGAATCTTTAGCTACCTGCCTCTTTTAACTGGCTTTTAGTTCATTCCACAGTGTGGAGGGAAAGAGAAGCATCTTTTATTGTGATCCTACAAATCCCAAAAGTGGAGAGTATTATTAAAAAATTTTTCTATTTCTAGGTACTTAAAGATAACTTCAGAGGAAACAAGAAAAGACTTCATAGAAAAATACGTACTTTACCAAATTTAATAATCTAATAATACAGAACAAAGGAAAACAACTCTTCTTTTGGAGTCACACTTTAAAACATATGGTTCTCATTTGAATATTATATTAACTCAACAAATAATTACTGCTAATTAATTTAACAATTAATTATTACTACTGTAGTCCAGGTGCCACGCCCAGATGACATGGTGAATAAAGTATGGTTCCTGCTCTCAAAACTGCTACAATATAATAAAATGAAGACAAAGAGAAAATCAAGTAAATATAATGAATTATTTGGATGTTATTTTAAAAATGAACCGGGGAATGTGGAGTACAAAGGGGAAGGTAGAGGGTTTGCCCGGGTGAAGGGCAAAAATCGGAGAGCAGAAAGGAGGTTGCCAGGAGGTGGGGACTGGAGAGAAAGACGAGATGTTGGTTGAAGGCCACAAACTTTTAGTTATCAGATGAATAAGTTCTAGAGATTTCATGTACGGCATGGGTGGTGATGGATGTGCTAATTGATTTGATTGTAATAATCATTGCACAATGTATACGTACATCCAATCATCCTGTTGTACACCTTGAATATCTTCAATCTTTATTTGACAATTAAATGTTTTAGAAGAATAAAAGAAAAACATCATAAACACTTGAACATTTTCATAATTAGAAATATTTCTTGGAAATTAAAACATCACAGCAAAATCAACATTGAACACTTAAAAAATTAGCCAGTTAATTCTAAGGAGAGCAAAGAATGCTACGGAAAGAAAATGCTATCATACAACATCAATTGTCAGCAGTGACTATTTCTCATTTAGAGATCATAAGTTAAATAATGAGTATGATTAGACTAAAAAATTGCGATAAACATTATTATGAGAGTTGACACAGGAGAATGGGGTATGAGGGATCCAACAGTGTGAAATTTCCGTTTCCCACGATGGCAATTCAAAGATGATGACTAAAATCAGTGTGTCAGGAGGTATCAGAAGAGGAACACTTGTGAGAAATATAAAGCTTACTACAAAAAGAAACAGCTTGAAAAGTGAAAGTCAGGAATAGAGGAGTCTGCGGGGCTCTGGCTGTCAGGTGCCCGTGCACCTGTACAGCCCTGGCATTTCCATTAAGGCTTCCTGGGGAAAGAGTCTTTCTGTGGTTTTAGGCAGAGGCATTTCAAAGGGCACTTACTTAGGAGTTAGGAGACGGTGTTTTGAAGTAACCATCTTCACTGTGTGCTATGGCAACGGGGCATTGAAGGGACACATTTCTGCAACTACCTTTTAACAAATGTGTTTTGGGTCACTTGTCGTTGTCAAGAATGCATTAGTCACATGATGAAGCTAACTCGGGCATTAACTGCTAAGCAGCATTCTTTCTTTTGAAAATTTTGAAATGATTTTCCTTAAAAAACTGTGTCTGCAGATAAAGCTATTACTTAAAACGAAGTCTTTATTCCTTTTGTTAAGGCCAAGGAATGGGAAAATAAAAAATTTTTTTTAAATTATCTAAAAATACTACTAATCATCACTTGTTAAAGAGGAACACTATTTAGATTTTTATTAAAGGGAAAAATGTTTCACATCAGCCAGATGATCGAGACCAACATCAACAGTGACCAGTCATATGCATGGTGTGGACCCTCGATGTGCGGAGAATGGCGCTTTACTGAGTGGTCTTCTTCCCAAAAACCCATCCCCCAGTTTAATCATGAGAAAAACAGCAGACATCCCAGCTACTCAGGTGATGAGGGCGTGATGAGGACGTGTCAAAACGGTGAAGTTCGTCTAAAACAAGCACAGTCCGAAAAACAACCAATCCAAAGGGGTCTAAGGAGACACAACTGCTACGTGAAATATGAGGTCCTGGAACAGAAAAAGGACATTGGGAAAAAACTAAGGAATCTGACGAACCACAGACTTCAGTCAATCATAATGAACTGATATTGGTCCATCAGTTGTATCAAATAACCCACATTAATAGTAAGAGAAACTGGGTATAGGTGCATCAGGACTCTCTCCTATGTTGCAACTGTACTATTGATCTAAAACTACACTAAATTAAGAGTTTATTTTTAAAAATTCTTTATAATTCAAATTACTCACAAAAGAAATATTCAAGGATGTGTATTTCTAATTTAGGTAAAAATTTTAATGAATGATAACAATACACAGGATAAGTTAAGTACTACTTTTACCCCTTTAAAAATGAGGACCTGAGGTCCTAAGGTGTCTGGGAACTTGAACAAAGTCCAGGGGTATGTTTTTAATCACCATGTTTTACTGCCCTAATGCACCTGTTATTTCTCATCTACATAAATATTAAGTCCTGAGAAATTTATATTTACCTATCCTTCCAACTTGAATTGGTTTTATTCAAGATATAATGATGTAAATATTTCTCATAGAAAATGTAAAGGATTCTTTAGTATAAACAGTAGCAAACCAAAAATACATCTTAAGGTACATTAGATAAGTAAATTTTATATCATGTTCTTTCAAAAAATATAATTATCTGTTAAACTTGAATTAGTAAATAAGGACTGAAACAGGATCCACACCTATTACCTCTCACAAAAATCAACTCACCGTGAATAACGCATTTAAACCTAAAGCATGAAATTATAAGAATTCTAGAAGAAAATGTTGGAAAAACTCTTCTAGACATTGGCCTAGGCAAAGGATTTATGAAGAAGACCCCAAAGGCAACCACAGCAACAATGAAAATAAATAAATGGGACCTGATCAAACTAAAAAGCTTCTGCACAGCCAAAAAAACTATCACAAGAGCAAACAGACAACCTATAGAATGGGACAAAATATTCGCATGCTACACATCCGATAAAGGGCTGATAACTAGAATCTATTTAGAACTCAGGAAAATCAGCAAGCAAAAAATCAAACAACTCCATCAGTAAATGGGCAAAGAACATGAACAGAAATTTTTCAGAAGAAGATAGACTAATGGCCAACAAACACATGAAAAAATGCTCAACACCTCTAATCATCAGGGAAATGCAAATCAAAACCACAATGAGATAGTACATAATTCCAGTGAGAATGGCCTTTATCAAAAAGTCCCAAAACAATAAATGTTGGCATGGATGCAGAGAGACAGAAACACACTTACGCTGCTGGTGGGACTGCAAACTAGTGCAACCTCTGTGGAAAGCAATATGGAGATACCTTAAGGAGATACAAGTAGAACTACCATTTGATCCAGCAACCCCATTACTGGACATCTACACAAAGGGAAAAAGGACATTGTATAAAAAAGATATCTGCACTAGAATGTCTATAGCAGCATAATTCACAATTGCAAAGATGTGGAAACAACCCAAGGGCCCATCAATACATGAGTGGATTCATAAAATGTGGTATATGTAAACTTAGCCACAAAAACCAAGGGTGATCTGGCACCTCTTATATTATCCTGGATGGAGCTGGAGCCCATTCTACTAAGTGAAGTATCCCAAGAATGGAAAAATAAGTACCACATGTACTCACCAGCAAATTGGTACTAACTGGTCAACACTTAAGTGCACATATAGTAATAACATTCATCAGGTGTCAGGCAGGTGGGCAGGAGGGAGGATGGGTATATTCACACTATGTGATGCACACCGTCTGGAGGATGGACACGCTTGAAGCTCTGACTCGGGTGAGGCCAAGGCAATATACGTGACCTAAACATCTATATGCTGTAATATGCTGAAATATAAAAAAGATACTACATAATCTGTCAAAATCGTGTTAATGACATTGCTCTAACCATGAAGACTTTGATATTTACTCTGATTCCATTGTCTCACTCTCATCTATAAACAGCAATTTTATTTAAAGCCTACTTGCAACTCCTCTTTCTTATGGCTGAGCTAACATTGCTCCATTCCATGGAACAACAGTGGCATAACGGCACACGCTCATGTGCCACTTGCTTAGCATTTGTCACATGTGAAGAGTGGTGTGTTAAGAAGCTTAAAGATGTTAATAGTTAGTTCTTATATCATCCAAACTGATGAAATGGACATTTATCAAAAAAGCATTAATTATTTTTATAGGCACATTTATCCAGAAACAAAAATATTATTGATTGATTGAAGGTCCTCTTTTTCAATTAAAATTTTCCATAAATATAATATGCAGAATGCAATCTTAAAAATGAAACCAACCCATGAAATAAGCCTGTTAGCTTATTAAAGGTTTTAATAAATATATAAACCTTACTTAACTTAATACTATCTTTGAGTCAGCCTCTCGGAGAAGAAAAGAGCACAGAGTGGGGAGAGAAGAAAACGGGGTGTAGAATCCCATGTGCTCCAAGTAAGAGACACCGGCTATAAAAACGCAGTGAAATTACAAAATCTAGCAGAATTTAAGACTTTCAAAGAGAGCCCATGACTGAGAGGAATGATGTAACATTCTTCTTAAACTGTTAGAGAGCTAACCTGTGTGCTGAAGGTAGCCACTGCATGTCCCCAAAGACAGGCGGCGTGATGAACAGAATTCGTGAAAACCACCAGCGTTGGAGAGATGCAGACGGAAGGACTTTCCTAGGGCAGGAGGCTGGGCCGGGGCTCTGCAGGGACAGGTGCAGCGACAGATGTGAGCACAGAAAAGGCGACGTCTGAGAATAAATTCTCAGGGTTTTCTTTCAATTGCCAAATATTGATAATATATTAAAAAGAAATAGAAGAGAAGACAAGGAAGAGAAAATTAAAAAGAAAACATACTGAGATGGTGCCTCCAGGTTTTCATTCTAAAGAAATCAAGGAAAAGGGAGGTCTCATTTTTTTTTTCATTTAGTACCCATTTTCCATGACATATACACATTTATTTGGCAATAAATTGTGTGGGCTGTCGCTGGAAGCGGTGGGAGATCAAGGTAGCAGCAGCCAGGGCCCCTACTCAGAGCAAAACTCGAAGCCATGGCCTCAGGCTTACGTTCAAAGCTCCATAAAAGGCGTTCTATTTTGTACCTTGAATAATGAATTCCTAATGGGATTTATGGCATTTGTAAAAGGTTTGAGCAAAGTTTGTCAAATTAATATCTAGTCATGCAATGGAAAAACTATCAGAAGGAAATTGGGTTAAAGATATTATATAAATAACAAGGAGGAATAGAGAGAACCACACCATTAATCATCTGAGTGAAAATTCCAGTTTTTGTAGTTACAGGAAGTGACAAATATTTCCAGTGATTTAGTAGAAAAGTGTAGCAAACTAATATAAAGCCATGGAAATAGATATAAAATCACTTGAAAAGGCTTAAAGTACTATGTAAATGCTAAATTTTTTATTACGAAATGCTACAATGGTGCAAAGAAAACTAGGATTGTTTGTTCATGTATACTTGTGTCAGAGATTGCTGCTTGATGACTCAAGATCCGCTTTTACCTCCTTCCTTGCTAACAGAAGATTGGTTTTGTGGGTGGTTATCTGTCCATTGTAAAAAAAAAAAAAAACACAGAGAGAGACAGACAGACAGACAGAAAGCCTTCTGGAGACGGACATCCAACCCAGTTCCTGCCAATCACGTGGAGGTGGAGGCCACAGGGTGGGAACCGTGCTCAGGACAAGCAAGCTCAGGGACCCGGACATGGAGCCCTTTCAGCTTGGGAGGTGGCGTGGGCAGCGGCTCTATGGTGCGGCTGGTTTAACGCAGGCAACGATGAGCTGCATCAGGATTCAAGTGGGAAGCAAACAATTACAATTGGGTTCATGCTGGAGAGAGAGAAACAGGGTGCCTTGGTCTTGCAGACCAATGTTCAACATTCCACATTTTATGCTAACAATTTAAATGAGTTCCTTCCCTCTACACTGCTTTTGAGAAATGAATGCCAAACACTATTTAACTTAATACATTAGATTGGTTTATGTCAAGATGTGCCTCAATGTTCTCTTTGCTTTTCTCTTTGTGAAGGAGAACTTATATTTTATTTGTTCTGAGCTTTTTCTTTAAAATCAATAAACCTTCATTTACTTCAACGAAATAAAGAACAACTTTCAGGATAAATTGATAAATCTTGATTTAAGATTTACTACTGGGAAGGCTGCAGCAGAGGCGCCCGTAGCTGAAACCTGTGTCCTCAGAGGAAGCCGACATGCATGCCTTTGAAATGTGGCTGCTTCTGAGCTGAAATTTGGCTCCACTAAATGCATTGGGCTGATTTCTTTTCCTCTCTTCAATCATTTTCACCCTGTCTACTCTCTTCCTAGACATTCTACTATCTACCCACTGTCTTAATCAAGGAGACTGAGCCCGGGAAGAATGCAGGAAGGACCACGGGCAGTCCTGGAATATCTCGTAGCCCAATAATCCAGGATGTTTTGAGAAATATTGTCATTTCCAGGAAAAGAATACAATTTCCAAATGTCCCCTAATGCTTATGTCTCTGGGTTTGCAATTCCCAAGAGCTCAATTAGCTTTGTACGGTAAGACAACACCAATTGTGCTGACTTTAAAGAACTTGTTTTAAATAAAATATAGCTTTTTAGAGATCAATACATTTTACTTTTTTAAAAGAAAATAAAATTTCAGTCCAATTACCTGTTTCAAAACAACTTTAAAGAAAAAACTATTGCTCTCCATTGGCAACATTTTTTTCCTAAGTGGAAAATCTTTTCCAATAACCTTCATCACAGGGGCAAGCGTGGAGGCTGGGCTGTGGGTGCATCAGACTGCAATTATGGTCTAGTATTTGTGAAGCCAGAAATAAGTCTAAAAATGTGCATATTGGAGCCTGAGTCTCATCTTTGAATATGAGTTGTTAAGATTGTTTTGTTCTGCTTCACAAAACAGAGAGGCATAAGAGAAAAAACTGACCCCATGATATCACAGCACCTTAAAAACACCAGCTATCACTTGTTGGCTATCAGGGAAGAGAGAACGGGAAGAGTTTGCCTAAATGTGGCTTGTGGGGGGGGGGCTCATATTCAAGTTATGCTGTGTGATGTCTGCTGTATTATTTTCAGATGTGTTGTTCCTCACGACACTCAGAATTCTATATACGGTACTCCTCTTCCCACACTCTCCTGTTATTTATTTGTATGCCTGTGACTATAGCCAAATGCATAAAATTCTAGTTGTACAGAGGTGAAAGTTTATTCCCAATTAGAGTAGAATGAAGAGAGACACACCAAACCCCCCAAGACACGCGAGGTGCGAGGCACGGGCTTTCCAGGAAGCGCGAGCCTTGCAGGCTGTGCTCACCGTCTCTGCTCTGTGTCAGGGACGCCACCAGCAGCTGGACACCAGCGGTTCCACCATGCCCAGCAGCTGCTCCAATCCTGGTGTTCCATTCCATCCTATGTGCTGAAACCACAGGATGCTAATACTGGGGATTGTGGGTGGGATGCCAGGGAGGGCAGCTATCTGAGGACTGAAGATCTATAAATTAAAATTAAAGTTGCAGGTAAGGCTCTCAGATGTAGAAAACTGACAAAGGGTCAACTCTCCATGCCCCATCAAATCTAGGAGGGATTTCAGTGCTCTGTGGTCACATCCCTCCACCTTAGCAGTGATGATTCAGATCCTTTCACATCTCCCACCCAATGTCACTCCCTCTATTCAGCCAAAATATTCCACTCAGATGGCCCAGGACTCATCAATGCAGAGTGGACTTCCAACCTGTAAGTCAGAGCATGTGCTTGAAATATGAGATTGACTATGGATTTTAGAGATATATTGGATGTGTATTTTCATGTGTTTCAAAACAAGCTATTCTCTGATCATATAAACTCCTGAAAATTTTAATCCACAGAGAAATACGAAAGTTGCAAGAATTCCTATTGAAATAGATAGGACCTCTTTTTTTTTTTAAAGAAGAGCTGGGTTTGTGCCCAATGGTCAAACAGTCCCTAAAAAGCAGGTGGCTGCTACTAACCACACCTGCAGGGACTTGGCCGGGCAGGACACACAGGTGACGTGAGCTTCAAGTTCTCCTTGGCTCCTCTCGCCCTCCTGACACACAGCGCTGAGTCTTCCCGTCAGTTGGACAGAAAGTGCTCAACTCTGTCCGAGAGCATCACGTGGGCACCACAGACTGTGCGGCAATTTCTCTCCACACTCCAACTGAAGAAAACCAGCGGATCATGACTCCCACAGGGTTTAAATCAACACACGTGTTGAGGGCATAAAAAAATTATGGGCCAAATATGATTTTTATTCCAATAACACATTTATTAAAAAGTGCCAGTGGTTGAGACACATAAACATAGACCATGGTCTCGGAAGAAGAGCGTGAAAATTGGAAAAGTGACATTGCAAAATAAAAGATTAGAATTTAGGATGAGAGATGCCCCACAGTGCGTGATTAAGTCCATGCATCTGAGGAGAGGAAAGATCTCCAAAAGCTGAGGCATCCTGGGAAGTATTACTTAAGGAAGAAAAAATTAAAGTTGCCTGGGAAATTTGATAGAATTTTTTTTAAAATATGCTGTTTTCCATGAAGTCACAGTCCTACATGCTGGTGTCCCTTCATATGGAGAGACACCTAAAGAAAATATTAGTAAGTTAGACAGTCAGAAGAAATATGTGGATGTAATATAAAAATATCCAATATATAATATAACTTTAATATGCAAACATAATATTAATTGTATTCATAATATATATAAATTATAATTGTATTTTAAATGTAATCTATATTCTATGTATACACACATAAATATACCAACACCACCAAAGTCTCAAGGTCTCACAGTGACAAAGGTTTATTTCTGTCTCATCTTCCACATCCACTGTGAGTTGCTGCAGGTTGGCTGAAGCCAGCCCGTGGGTCTGTTCTGCGTGCAATATGCGTTCTAGGAATGGAGGAGCCGTGTCTAGGTGAGACATGCTGTATTGTTGGCCAAGTAAAGAACGAAAGAGCAGAAGAAAACACGCACGGCTCTTAAAATTCTGTCATGTGACTCACATACCATTGGCCACGCGAGGCACAGGGTGAGGTCAGCACTCCTGGGGTTCAGACACATCACCCACCGCAGCAGGCACTGCAGGTTTCATGCCAGAGAGAGGCCGTGTATAATTCTACAGGAAAGTGACATAGATATTTGGGAATAACAATGCAATATGAAGAAAGGGTTTTTTCATAAGGGGCTAATACACCAAAGTACAAATGAGTGAATTACAGCTACAAACAATAGCGTCACACAAATACTATGTTATGCTCTCGTTTATAAGAGTTAAGCTGTGCCTACAGAGTGGGCAGCGTGTATAAAGGACACTGGATACTCGAGAAGGGGAGGGTAGCAGGGAGGCAGGGAATGAATATTACCCATAGAGTACGATGTGCACAGGGTGACGGCTGTACTCAAAGCCCAGACTTCACCACCATGCAATACATCTGTGTAACAAAACGTCACCTGTGCCTCCTAAATCTATTGAATTTTTTTTAAAAAAAATCATGTTAAGCAATAACTACAAGATGCTGAGGAATATATATGGTATGGTTCAGTCATATAAAGATCAAAAGAGAGGAAAACAAATATTTTTAGGTACTCATACATGGGTGGTAAAATTATTTTTAAAAGCAAGGAAGTATTCATCATAAAAGTCAGGTTATTTTTTGGTGACAGAGGGTTGCAATTGAGGCATCCAGGTTTGTGGTAATTTTTCCTTTTTATCTGGTTTATAATGATAGGAATGTGTGTATAATACTAGGAGTGTTTATAATTCCTCATTAAACTCTTTGTATGCTTTATATACATGTGTGTACAGAAAGGCACAAATAAAAATGTATACAATATTGGAATCTTTGAGCTGTATTCACAGATGAAAATAAGAAAAAAAAGTTACCCTGGAATGAAGTTACCCTGGAACTTCATGAACATCTGGTAAAGGCAACGGATTCTACCTGAGTGCTCTGCAGAGCAGTATTCAAATAATGCCCAATGCACCTAATATTTCTCAGTTTTAGGTGAGACTCAGGCATGTGGCTATGACTTTTGTAAAGATTTTTAAAATGCCACATGATTATGAATAGGAAATTATATACATAGTAAAGGATGAAAGCTCTAAAGATCACAGTCTCTCGGGACTCACGTTGGTTTTGACCTGGTCATCTCCTGCAGGCCATGGACTGGCAAACGCCAGAGAGAAGCCCCCCAGTGGGCAGCAAGAACCGCGGAGGTGGAGCCAGCCACCTTTGAAGGGTCGGGCTCTGCCCTTCGGCAGGGAGTACCTCCCTGAATGCCATCTCTTTCTGAGCCTCTTCTCCCAGCGAACGTAATTGCTAGGTCAAAAGCGTGAGCATTGGGGTGAACCCAGATTCTCACAAGGGGCCGACGTCACCCCTCTCAGCTCCTGCTTCCTGCTCCTTAGAAGGGAGCTGCCTACACAGGTTGCTGGTCCCCAGGGCTAAGACAGCCGAGGCCCACGGACTGGGTGGCTGAAGGCCTGGATCACAGGTTCGGTTTCTTCAGAGGCCTCTTCCCTTGGCTGGAGGACAATTGCCATCTCCCTCTGCCTTCACCTGATCTTCCCCACCCTGTCTGTCCTGATCTCCCCTTCGTACATGGACACTCGTCACCTTGGATTAGAGCCCATGCTCATGACATCGTTCTAACTCAGTCACCTCTTTAAAGACTCTGTCTCCAAACAGCCGTCTCCTGCGGTACTGGGGGTTAGGACTGCGACATGGCAATTTGGGGGGGCACAATGCAGCCGGTGATGGGCAGGTAGGGTGGGGAGGGGAGGCCTGGCCAGGCGTCCCAGAACAGTTACGCGCCTGTCCTTCAGAAGGGGCAGAAGGGCGCGGGGGGGCGGGGGGGACAGAAAGGGTTTTCCCAGAAAAGGGAGAGCTCCACAAAAGCGACCCCGTGACTGTAGGATGAGTGACGGCGGGGCCTGTGCCCACCTCCCCGCCAACACCGGCCCCGCCTCCGCTGTGCCCGGGCAAACCACTGCCCTTCTGGACCAGCGGGAAGGGACAGAAAGTCGAGGAAAGGCCACTCAGCGGCAGCGGTGGCGGGGACACTCACTGTCCCGCCGGCTTCAGCCTCGGGCACACGCTTCTGCGTCCACCGCATGGGCCGGGGCCTGCACCGGCGTTTGGCGAGATCCCAACAGCTGTTGGTCTGCCTAGGAGGAGGCTCCTGCGGAGAAATGGGGCAGGAATGTGCTGTGAAAACAGAGCAGTGGCTCCCAGGGAGGAAAGTGCCAGAAAGTGGGAGGAAGGAGGAGAGAGTGAGCCAGCAGGAAGGGGAGGCATGGGACTGGAGACTGGGATAAAGGGAGGCTGGTGTATGCACCTGTCGAGATGTTTCAGGTGGAGAAAAGTCTATGTCGGGAGTCCGCAGGCAGAGAGGAAGGAACTCTGGGCTCACAGAGACTCGTGCCCGGATCCTCTCCCCTCTTACAGGCTCCAAGACTCTGCGCCAGGGCCCTGGTCCTGATGAGCTTCATTCAGGTGGCCGCTCTGTGAAGCTGGAGTGACAGCAGTCACCTGCAACAGCTTCAGTGCGGACAAACGGGCAGAGCACACAGACGGGCATATCAGGCGCATGTGCAAAACACGTCTCGTCCTTCCCTCCCTCTGAGCCAGAAGAGAGGGTCCCAGGGAAGAGCCGCCGTGAAGGAGCAAGGGATGGGGGTGGGGAAGCAATGGGCAGGCAGAGCTGTCTGGGCCACAGGGCACAGGCACGCAAGGTCGATTTCCCCCACGCGAGGGTCCCCTGCACGGCTCTGGCTTAAACTCGACCCCAGGTTTAGGGCAGCATATCCTACAATTACTGTCTGCTGCAGCTGAACCTGGGGCCAAGGAGAGACTGGATGTCAGTTGAGGGGCTTGTTCCTGGAGCCAGCAAACCCCTCCCTGCGCCGGCCAGCGGGGCCTCTGCCTGCAGGCCTATCTCCACCAGCGTGCCCCTGAAAGCAAAACAGAAAGTGTGGAAACCATTGACTCCTCTGCAAAAACATTTGGAGTGGTTTGCTTTCTTGTAATGTAAAAATAACAAGGTTGATGTGAACAAACAGAAAGACATAAAGTAGCCAAACCTGTCAATAAAAAAGACGAAGCAGGGTTCTGCTGAAACTCCTTCCAGCCCTGACTCTCTCCAAAGCAAGCTCTGTTTCCCCACAGTGCTAAAAGAAAATGCTTCTTAAATGATTCAGAAAATCCGGGTTCTCGTAGGTGAGCCTAAGAATTTTATTCCGTGATTATTTCGGACATATAAATAATAATATATAGCTTTGTAATTTTCTAATTTGCAAATGAAATTTTCTAAAAATTATGGACTTAGCATATAATTAATGTGTCATAAGAGAAAATACGTACATGAGATATAACGCTTTGTGTTTTTCTCATAAATTATAAAAGTATATACATCAAAACTATATTCCCGAGCTCAGTACTTTACCGTCAAACTTTCCCAAGGAGATTAAGGCTCATAAATTTAGCCAAACAAGAGACTATTACATTATATATGCTAAACCAGTAAAATGTCAATGGAGTAGAAAAATAGGGAAATAGATTATTCTTACTTGTTGAACTAAGATAACAAACAAAATCTTAATTTAAGTATCAAAAATAGAAAACCAACTCTCTATTCTTTTACTCTGTTTCTTGGTAATTTCTGCTGCCTCCTAACAGTGGAGAGCATCCAAAGTCGCCTCACTGAGGGGCCTGTGGGTGGTTTAGTTTGTTTAGTGGAGGTTTCCGTGACTCAGCTGGTACCAGGATTGCAGGAATGTCTTGGGGTTTCCCTGAGGAAAGCAAAGCCAGCCCACAATTAAACTATCCGGGGGTGATAAATGTGTGAAGGGCCACACCAAGTAACAGAGGACACTACCCAAAGTTCTCCTTGTTATCCGAAAGGGACCCTTTCAAGGATTATTTAAACTCATGCATTTCCATCACATATTTCTACCTAGTTCATGCAGCCCTTCAAGTCTAATAAAATCAGAATAACAGATCAGCATGATAATGTCATAATTTGCAGTGAAGACACGGAGTAGCAGCCGCCACACGGTACGGGATACACACAACTTTCCGTGCCAAGCTTTCATGACAATCCAAATTGACATGAAGAAAATATCCCAGACACCAATTTTTCCACAAATGCAATATTGCTACTTTCAATAAATTCTTCTTCCACCTTCCCCTGGTGGTTGCCATTTTTTCTCTTTAAATTAATTATTATATAACATTTGATTTGTTCATACCTATGTAAAAACTCCAAAAGTCATAGAAAATACACTCAGAAGGGCATTGCAAAAGTGTTATTTCTGTTCTACCAATTTCTTCAGGTAAGAATTATAATGCATTATCCTGTTTTGGAGAGGATTTAACTCACTTTAGGGACCAATATCAATTTTTAGCAATTTATCATCAGTTATTTTTTGTATACCTACAGAAAACATTGATACAGAATAAAAGACTATTTAAAACAAAAACAAAACAAGCAGCACACCTATCTGCCCCCACAAACGTACTGTCCCGGGGGATCTTCCCAACGGGCAGTGTCCCGACCTTGCCCTGAGCTCTGAGCTTGTCTAAACTCGCAGCCCACCGAGACCCTCTCCACCCCGCCCTGACAGTCTGCTCCCTCTGTCCCTCTGCACTAAGCTGTCCTTTGCATGGCCCCCACAGCACCGCTGGGCACATCACACACTTCAGCACGTGATCACATCTGACTCTGAAATATTTTTCAGCCCTGACTTTTTCTGATCTTATTTACTACAGAGACATTCAGGGGGACCTGAGCTTGGGGAAATTAACTATGCATGCCTATGCCCTGTGACCAGAAGCTCTGCCTGCCCACTGCCACCGGGAGGGTGGGCGGATTCCCCCTCCCCCCATCCCTTAATCCTTCATGGCGGCTCTTCCCTGGGCCCCTCTCTTCTGGCTCAAAGCGAGGGAAGGACATGACGTGTTTTGCACACACGCCTGAAATACCTGTCTTGTGTGCTATGCCCATTTATTTGCACTAAAGCTGTTGCAGATGACTGCTGTCACTCAGGCTTCACAGAGAGGCCACCTGAAGCTCATCAAGACGAGGTTCCTGGTGCAGGGTCTCGAGCCTGTAAGCGGGGAGGCAGGATCTGGGTACGAGTCTTTGTGAGACCAGAGTTCTTTCCTCTCTGCCTGCAGACTCCCTGACATATATTCGACCTGAAGGTTTCACCTGGACCAATTTCTGAGTCAGTTCTGATCTGGAAAAGAGATCTCCTTCTCACCAGAGGGCTCACCCACTGATCATGAGCCTTTTCTCCCATCCTTTGCTTATTGATCCAGGCTTTGTGACTGGATTTACCTTCGCTCCTGGTCAGGCAAGAGTCTGACCTGAACTCAATTCCTGTCAACCGTAGACCTTGGAGTCTACCAAATTCATGCTCCCTGATTCCCCCCCGCCAACACCACACACAGTCTATAATTACAACTTTTTTTCAAATTCTCTATCCGAATGATTTATAGCTTCAGGTTAAAAAAATGATCCAGAAATACGATCTCCCTCCTTTCCTTAGCATGCCCACTACTCCACGTTTGCACCGTACCGTGTCTTGGGTGGTATCGTTGGACAGAGCGATGTGGCCAGTCCTACAGCCAAGCCCATCTGCCTAACACTAGAGTCCACCGGGCCAATAATGAAGTCTTAGCAGGCGTAGCCAGGATTCTCTAATTTTGCAAGTGTCAGTGTTTGCTCTGTAAACCAGATCGTGGGTCTATCTGAGCAAACCTCTAACCTTGCCCTTAGTTCCCACGGCGCAGGTAGCCAGTGATGACGGAGGCCGTTCACTGGAACCTCTGTGCTTGGCGCACTGTGTTAGGGGGTTCATAAACATTACATTGTTTCACTGAGAACCCCATTGTATAAATAATGGAAAAGAACACAGATGCTACAATCCATTGCCTTGTCACAATCCATTCATCTAATGTATGTTTTATTCAGAATTTAAGCTCAAACTATATTGGCTCCAAAGTGTATGCTCTTTCCCCTGGACAAGGGTCCCACTTTGTAATTCTTATAACACTTTATAATACTGTCCCAGAGCTCTTTCACTTAGAATGTATTAACATGTTCCTTGAAGAAAGAAACTTGTTTGTTTTTTCCCATACTTCCCTTACAAGAAGGCTAAGAAATTAATATCACTACTGGAAACTTCTTGATTAATTTATTAAGCAGAAGGCACAATGTGAATAAACTTCTAAGCTAGGCACATGTTGAATGAAAGCTTGGAGATTTTTCCCACTTTTATCAATGTTTATAATTATAGGATACAAAAATATCCTATAATTATAAGCTAAAAGTCATCTAACCCTCAAATAACACAATTGAACATTATTTATTGCCTAATATTTTCAAGTAGGGAATTAGGAAAAGTACTTGACTTTGTCCTTTCTAGATTGAAAATGGAAAAAATAAAAAGTTGGACAGAGACTTCCACATCTAGGATAGGAATTAGACATACTTCTCCCTAGTCCTTTCATTAATGAATTAAATGGGACCCTACAAAAAATGGTTCTAACAGATATTTATAGAACATTACACCCAAAAACTACTGAATATACATTCTTCTCAGCAGCACATGGAACATTCTCCAAAACTGATCATATGTTAGCTATCAACAAATTCCAAAAAACAGAAATGATACCATGTACCTTCTCAGACCACAGTGGAATAAAACTAGAAATCAATCACGAGAGAAACACTCAAACCTACATAAAGCCATGGAAATTAATCAACCTGATGCTGAATGATTATTGGGTCAAGAATGAAGGTAAGATGAAAATCAAAAGATTCTTTGAACTGAATGACAAAGGGGACAGAAGCTATCAAAATCTATGGGACTCAGCAAAAGCAGTCCTGAGGAGAAAATTTATAGCCTTAAATGCCTATAACAAAAGACAGAAAGAGTACAAATTAACAACCTAATGGCACATCTCAAGAAACTAGAAAAGGAAGTTCAAGCCAAACTCAAAGCCAGGAGAAAAAAACAAATACAAAAAGATCAGAAAAGAACTAAGTGAAATGGAAAAACATACATAGATAATCAACAAAACACTGTGGAAAGCAATATGGAGATACCTTAAAGTGATACAAGTAGATTTACCATTTGATCCAGCAATCCCACTACTGGGCATCTACCCAAAAGAACAAAAGACACTCTATAAAAAAGACACTTTCACTTGAATGTTTATAGCAGCACAATTCACAACTGCAAAGATGTGGAAACAACGCAAGTGCCCATCAATACATGAGTGGATTAATAAAATGTGGTACATGTATACCATGGAGTACTATTCAGCTATAAGAAACAATGATGATATAGCACTTCTTGTATTTTCCTGGATAGAGCTGAAACCTATTCTACTAAGTGAAGTATCCCAAGAATGGATAGACAGGCACCACATGTACTCACCAGCAAATTGGTTTCACTGATCAACACCTAAGTGGACATACAGGAACAACATTTAACGGAAGTGGGGCAGATGGGAGGGGGGAGGAGGGGATGGGTATATACATACATAATGAGTGCGATGTGCACCGTCTGGGGGATGGTCATGCTTGAAGCTCTGACTCGAGGGGGGAGGGGAGCAAGGGCAATATACATAACCTTAACATTTGTACCCCCATAATATGCTGAATTAAAAAGAAATAAAGAAAGAAAGAAAGAAAGAAAGAAAGAAAGAAAGAAAGAAAGAAAGAAAGAAAGAAAGAAAATCAACAAAACAAAAGGTTCATTTTTTGAAACGATAAACAAAATCAATAGACCACTTGCTAGATTAACCAGGAATAGAAGAGAAAGGATCCAAATAAATTCAATCTTAAATGAAAAGCTGACATTACAACTGATACCACAGAAATATAAAACATCATCCATGGATATTATGAAAATCTCTATGTACATAAACTAGAAAATGTAGAGGAAATTGACAAATTCCTAGAAACACATAACCTTTAAAGACTCAATCAGGAAGAAATAGAACTCCTGAACAGACCAATAATGAACAATGAAATTGAACCAGTTATAAAAAATACTCCAACAAAAAAAAGCCCTGTCCCACAGCTGAATTTTACCGGACCTACAAAAAAAAGCTGTAACCCATACTGCAGACATTATTCCAGAACATAGAGAAAGGGAGAATTCTCCCCAACTCATTCTACGAAGCCAATATCATCTTGATACCAAGGCCAGGAAAGGACACAACAAAAAAAGAAAACTAAAGACCAATATTCCTTATGAATATAGATGCAAAATCCTCAATAAAATACTAGCAAACCGAATTCAACAGCACATCAAAAAAAATAATTCACCATGACCAAATGGGCTTCATCTCAGGATGCAAAGATGGTTCAACATAAATCAATAAACGTGATTCACCACATAAACAGAAGCAAAAACAAAGATCCTATGATCATCTCCATAGATGCAGAAAAAGCATCTGACAAAATTCAGCACCCTTTCATAATAAAAACCTCCAACAAACTTGGCACAGAAGGAACATATCTCAAAATTTTAAAAGCCATATATGACAAACCCACAGCCACTGTCACCACTTCCATTCAACATAGTGCTGGAAGTCCTAGCCACAGCAATCAGGTAAGAGAAACAAAAAAGCATATCCAAATCAGGAAAGAGGAAGTCATACTATCACTTTTTGCTGATGATATGATCGTTATATCTAGAAAACCCCAAAGACTCCACCAAGAAACTCCTGGAATTGATAAGACTCAGGTCACAAAATCAATGTACATAAATTAGTATCAGTAACAGTAGACTGTTATATACCAATAACAGTCAAGCTGAGAGTCAAATCAAAGACTCAATACCATTCACAATAGCTGCAAAGAAAATAAAATAACTAGGAATATACTTAACCAAGGAGGTGAAAGATCTCTATAAGGAGAACTATGAAACACTGAGGAAAGAAATAGCACATGACACAAACAAACGGAAAAATATATCATGCCCATGGACCAGTAAAATCAACACTGTTAAAATGTCTATACTACCCAAAATGATTTATAGATTCAATGCAATACCCAGGAAATACCAAGATCATATTGTAAAGATCTAGAAAATCAATTCTACATTTCATTTGGAACCAGAAAAGAGTCTGAATAGCCAAAGCAATCTTAAACAAAAAGAACACAAATCTGGAGGCATCACATTACCATACTTCAAACTATACTACAAGGCTATAGTAACCAAAACAGCATGGTAATGGTACAAAAATAGAAACAGACCAATGGAACAGTCAAGAGAACCCAAATATCAAACCAACTACTTGCAGCCAACTGATCTTTGACAAAGCAGACAACAATGCACACTGAGGGAAAGAAGCCCTGTTCAGTAATGGTGCTGGAAAAACTAGATAGCCACATGCAGAAGAATGAAACAGGACCCCTACCTCTTATCACTTACAAAAATTAATTCAAGATGGATAAAATACTTAAATATAAGGCATGAAACCATAAGAATTCTAGAGGAAAAACTCTTCTAAATATTGGCCTAGCCAAATAATTTATGACTAAGACCCCATGGGCAATCACAGCAACAACAAAAATGAATAAATGGGACTTTATTAAATTAAAAACTCCTGCACAGCCAAGGAAACAATCAACAGAGCAAATAGACAACCTACAGAATGTGAGAAAATATTCACAAGCTTTATATCCAATAAAGGGCTAATAACCAGAATCTACAAAAAAATCAAGAAAATCAGCAAGGGAAAAAACAAACAATACCATTAAAAAGTGGAAAAAAAGTGGAAACAATTTGAAACATAGCAGATTTCTCACCAAATACCACAGAAGCCATGAGGAAATGAGACAATATTTCTTAAGTGCTGAAAGGAAAGGACTATCAACCCAGAACCATGCAAAGTCATCCTACCATGAAAAACATCCTATAGTAACGTAGGGGACCTCACAGCTCTCTCAGATGAAGAAACACTAATATCATAAAAGAGCAGCTAAAGAAAGTTCTTTGAAGAGAAAGGAAATAATAAAAGCAGAAACTTTGGAAGATTGAAAAAACAAAGTAAGTAAAAAGATGGGTAAATACAATAGATTCTTCTACGCCTTTCAATTTTCAAAATTATGTTTGAAGGTCGAAGCAAAAAAGAAAGATTGAACGTTGCCTGGTGTAGTGCCCAAAGTTCATAGAGAAAATACATCAAATGATAATATTGTAAATGGAGGGGAGTGAGGGCCTTACGGGCAGATAAGTTGTCTCCACTCGACTCAAGATGATAAAACGTCAACACCAGTCAATTTGATAAGTTGCATATGTATAACTTAATACCTAGAGTCATTAATAAATTTGTACAAAAAAGCACGAAAAATATTTGACAGAAATAAAAATGGAATTCTAAAAAAGGTACAAATAATCCACAGAAAGGCAGGAAAAAGGAAACAGAAACCAAATCAGAGGGAACAGAATAAAAGATTAATGGCAGAAGGCTCTTAAGTCACAGGCATGCTCAACCCCTCAAAAGTTAGTCATAATAACTAATTAGTTAATTAAAAGTTGGGTATTCAAAATAAGGCAGTTAAGAATATTTTGGAATATATTAGATTATATTTTTTAGTTATCACCTAGAAAATAAGAATTTACCAAATTACTGCTTGATATATTTCTAAAATTTATATTTATTTCTAATTTGTAGACCATATTATAAATTATTTTGTACTATAATTTTGATCAACTGTGTAAGTCAATGAAACTACAGTAAAATACTCATAAACCTGATGAGTACTTCTTGAAGCTTACTTTTGGTCTAGATCACAAAACCAGTGCATTCAGTGGGTAGATATCTGTTACCTTTGTAACTTTTCATTTCTTTCTCCTTCCTCTGAGGACTTTACCCCAACATTCCTTGAGGAGGCCCCACTCAGCTCATCTCTCCATTTATGTGTGTCATGTGGGCTGGCTTAGCCCTAGATTTAGGATAAGCATGTGACCCAGGTATGGTCAATCAGAACACTCAGCCCCTTGGGCGGCTTGCTGAGAATACCACCTAGTCCCACTAGAGGAGACACGGTGGGCTGCTGTGACTGATGAATGAGAAACGGGTGCTCTAATTCCCTCTGGACTTGGATCTGGGATCATAAAAGTTTCAAGCTTGTGACAGATAAATTAACCCACAAGAACACTAAGAATGGAGCTGCCACTGATGAAAGGTGAGCAATAGAGATTAAGAGAAGGTCCTTATTGGGCCCCTGGATTTGGTCATTCTTGAATATAATACATTATATTCATAATTCTTGAATATTAATACATTTTTAATGATGTAAGTCAATTAATTCCCTTTGTTCATAAGCCAAGTAAGGCCATGTGTTTCATCACTACGAACCAACAACGTGATAACTATTTCTAATACAATGTGGAGTGTGGATTTTTCCATTGACTTGCTACTTTCCAAGTTATCAGTACTCCTTGTTCAGTGAATAGTAGAGGGTGGTGATGAAGCACATACCAAGACTTAGGAAAGACTCTGAGCAAAGAATAATGTAGTTGGTCAAACCGACACCCAAGTTCTGAGTGTTCTTCATTTCTAATACAGGGCTTCATTAGCTTGAAATGCCAAATTAGGAGTATTCTTGTAAGAGCAGAAAAATGTATATTTTTTGTACAAAACAATTATTACATTCAATTCTGTCTACTGCTTACACTGAAGTATTAACTCAGACATTATTGCAATTTACTATAAAAATTGAAATGTTTTATACACAGGGAAGAAGCAATTGAAACATAATATTAAGAAAGACAATATGGAATTTGGAATGAAAATAGAGATCAGATATTCTTGTATTATCCTGGATGGAGCTGGAGACAATTCTTAAAAGTGAAATATCACAAGAATGGAAAAACAAGCACCACATTACTTGCCATTAAATTGGTACTAATTGATCAACACTTATACACGTATGGAAGTTACATTCACAGGGTGTCCAGCAGGTGGGAGGAGTGGATGGGTAAATTCAGACCTAACGTAAGGGGTGCAGTGCACACTGTCTGAGGGTTGGGCACACTTGTAGCTCTGATTCAGGCAGTTCAAAGGCAATATATGTAACCAAAGTGTTTGTATTCCTGTAATATTAGGAAATAAAAAAAAAATCTAAGTTGGAGAAGGTGAAAAGTTGAAGACTACATCACACCAAGAGAAGTACCAATGACAAAGGGGACTGGAAATAATCCTATCAAAACAGAAACAGAGCATAAATTAAAAATAACTGATAAATGGGGAATTTGTTCATTTCTCTGTTTGCAACCTTTTCTCATGAAAATATATTATAAAAATAGCAGTCTTTCTGCAATTGTTCTTCTAACATAGAGTCAACAGTATCATATTCTTTAGTATTCCTATGATGCCTTGACCCCCCAAAAAAATCTTTTATTGGGTAACTGGTAGGGTTCGTAAATTCTTTAGTTAAGATTGAATACATGATGATTGTGCATTATGATCTTGATTTGCATAGTCATAATCATAAAAACATGGCCAGATAATGCAGGTATTTTCAATTTATAAAAGGTGAAGTGAATAATATAATATGATTCAATCTTTATCTGAAATGTCTCTATAATCCACCAACCCTTCCCCAGGCAGTCTATCTTCAATCTCAGTTGACACTGACGTTCCCAAATAAGGTATGTATCCTCTTAATGTAAAATTCATTGCTAGTTTTTATCGTGTCCTATCACTTTCCTGGGCTTAGTTTGGTAAATTGATACACTGATAAATTTAAAGTCAATATGATATAACCTTGAAAATTCAAAAAAAATGGAAGATTTCCTTGATTTTCTCAGTCTATTTATATAAAAACCACAGTCTTTAGTGATCTCAGTATGCATGAGAAATTACTGGGAGAACAAATAGTCCATGTCTTCTAAGGAAAAAAGCTAACTCGTATCCTACATGTCTTCTAAGGAAAAAAGTTAACTTGTGCCAAGGACGTTGGAGGGTCTTATGACAATTTTACCCTACCCTAATCATCTTGACACTAAATAAGATGTAACCTTGTTCAGTTGTTCATACACTAATTGATTTATAAATAAGTTAGAACGTATAATTGAAGCACAAAGTTATTTAATGCCTAATGGATGAAGGTAGAGCCCAAGGCCTAATTAGCAATTTTAAGATACATCTGTGACATTACATTAGGTACACAGTAGGTGCACATCTTAGGGACTCTTGAACATGCTGAGAGAGAAACAAAAAAATTATTCAGGGATACCTGGATGCTTATACAAACTGCCTTCATGTAAGCAAAAAGTGGCTGGACAGATATCTATCTCTATACCTCGCTTAGGTAGTTCTGAAAGCATATATATAAATGTTTCTTTTCATAGTTTCTTTTTTAAAAAAAATGATGTTTTGATAAATTTATTTAAAAATTAATGCTTACTAGTATCAAAAAAGTATTTTTCATATTTGATTTTGGTTTGTATTTAATAGTTGTTTAGGTTGGTTTTATTTCAATTCTGTTATAATTTTAAGCAAAATGTAAGCTCTGGGAGATTTTCTTTTCTGTTTTCTGATATGCAGTATCTATCTTAAATCACAAAATTTAGAATCAAATTAATTTGTCCTGGGTGTTAAAGTTGGCAGACACCAGTGAAAAAACTAAGCAGCAAGCATTCTGAAATAACTTCACCTCTTCCCCAAGAGGATTAAAACAAATTGCTCATCAGTCCGTTATTGCACTCAATAAAAATGGGTGTCAATAAATCCAACTTTAAATCACAACCATGAATTCTTTAATATTCGGGATCCATTTGTGAAAAGAGGATAAAAAGTTTTCAGAGGCACAGTGGGATACACCAGCCTATGAGAAAGCAATACCCTTAAACACAAACCAATTACTTATCCACAGAAAAAGAATGCAAACCTAGGGCTAGACTATTATTTCAGATCCAATTTCTAGTTATCTCTTGAATATCTTTGCTGTCACAGAAAAATATGTTGGCAAATTCACAACATTGATCCAATGTTGGAAGACATTTTTCAGAATCTCCTTCAATGTAAAAGAATACAAAAACTCTATGAAATTGCATAACACTATTCTCTACCTGATGTAGTTTTAGATGTTTGTAAATATTATTGTTCACAGACAATTTTCAATGTGATTTAATGCTGCAATGCACAATTGCTTCTTTTACATAAAAGCACGTTTAAACTTTTGATATCAATATAAAATCTCTCTTTAAAAATGATCACACTTAACGAAAACATTTTCAACCCCATTCTCTTCTTTTGTAACCTCCCATTTGGTCTTTCTGCCACCCATTTCTCACCACTGCCATGCAAGTCCACTCTTTAATACAGTAAAAGAGCTATTTTATTTAAAAACTGATCTGGTCTTCATACATGACACAGTATGAGTTCGATCACCAAAGGTATTGAGTGCCAGCTTTGTGTTATGCGCTGTGTAAGCTCTGGGAACCCTAAGGGAAGATAAATATCAGTAAGGCATAAAAGCCTAAAAAAGCTTGACAGTTTTCTATTGGCTTTTCACTCTTTAGTCGGAAATATGTGAATCCAATTCCTGACCGAACCAACTTCTGTAGCTCAATTTCTCTTCATTTCACTTCATGTGCTCGACTCTCCATTTACGGTGTTTTTCCCCTTTACTTGAATATTCCATGTCCCTTTATTCCTCTGTTCTTTTGTCCACCGTATACCCCGCTCTCCCAAAATGAAATACCCCCGTCTTAACCTGTCAGACTCCCCCCTACTTCAAGACCAAAGTCCAAGTTATATCTTAATCAGTAAAATATTTTCTAAATCCCCTAGTAAAAGATATTCACTTCCTCCTCAGAATTCCCTAAATATTTTATTCTTTCTTCATTCGCATTATTATTAAAATTATACTTCAAAGCTATATTTTTACAGAAAGTGAGAGATGGAAATTTTAAAAAATCATTTAAAATCTTAATGTTATAAAAGAATAATGTGAAATAAATCTATTGATATTCATCAAACAAATATTAAGTTGCAGAAAGAAGTGTGGTTGTGTAGTCTTTTCCAGCAAAGTAGGCTGTAGGAATAGAGAAAAGATAATGATTTACTTCATGGTAATACTGAAAAACTCATGCACCAAATATAAAAGTGAAAAATAAAATGGTTTTGTACAACCAAAATATATTAATATGCATTTTTTTCAAATAGTTACTTTTACGGGACATTACAATTCCTGACACTCAAAGAAGATGATATTAGCATAGCAAAGAGGTAGAGACTTCTTTTTTCCAAATGACGTTAGACCATTCAGAAAATGCAGTCACTCCTGTGGGCAAAATCACCAGGAAAAAAAAAAAAGTAAACAGAAAGTCTAAAAAGTAGATAAATTTAAGGATATACATGTTAAAGTACATATCTAGCAAGAGTTAATGCAAATGGACCACTAATATATTTAATTATATGAAAATTTCTCCCTGATGTGAGGGGGAAAAAACCAAAAACCCTAAAACTTATTGAAATTAAAGAATTCATAAAAGTTGCAGTATAAAAGGGAGTGGAGTGTGATATTTAGTTTTCTGTGACACCTTGGCTATGCTATGGTCCCCCGTTGTTCAGTCAAACACTAATCTAGGTGTTACTGTGAAGGTAAGTTGTACATGAGATTAAAGCATTTGAGCAATTGACTTTAAGGACATTATTTTAGTTGATCTGTGTGAGCCCGATCAAATCAGTTGAATGACTTTAAGAGCAAAATTGAGCCTTCTCTAGAGAGGAAGAAACTCTGCCTGTGGGTAGCAATATCTGATCATGCACCACAGTGTTCAGTTTGCCCTACCTAAAGGCTTGCCTTAAGGATTTCAAATTTGCATTGCCACCTCCCAAAATCATGTAATCCCCTTCCTTGCAGTAAAACTCTTAATATATATTTCCTACTGATTCTGTTTCTCTGATTGATTCCTGACTCATATATGGAGTTCAATGTCTTACTTACAGTCCCTTTCAGGCAATAAATACATTGTCATTTCGCAAGTAGTTATTTCAGGGTTATGGACAAGTAATTGAATTCAGCCAGTCTCTTCTCAGCGTTTGACTAATCAATCTAGTCAATCAAAATGGTTTTGCTTCCTGGTCGAGTCCATCTACGATGACCAAATTTCAACTCTCTATTTTGCATCTAAACAAGTTACCTTTCTGGTGTTCCTAATCTGAGCTGGCATATCTGGGTTCATCTCAGAAACCTGGGATCTCTAACACATCTCTCTTTCTCATCTTCCATCTTAAGTCCATCTCTCTTTACCATAGCAGTTCCAGAAACCTATACAGAAAAATTTAGGGGAGATTGTGGGCACAGTTGCTGGGAGGTGAGAAACTGTAGATAGAATTTTACACAGAAGTGAGAAAATGACAATGGTTCAATTCCAAATACAGCACATAGCCCACTTCTCTCTTTCTGCGCTGCCACTTTCCTAGTCTATGGTCTCGTGCTTCAAAAGATATTTTTGATCTTACTTCTTCAGAGGGGTCTTTACAGACTTGCCAATCTTCCGATTTTTTATAGTGCCTTTCTAACTCATTACGATGTCTTGCTTAATTCTCTTAAATTTGCCTTCATTCTCTATTCCTGTTCCTTACTTTCCTTCTAAGGTCTAACTACTGCCTTGAGTTTAACAGCCTAAGTTACCTTTGCCTCTTTTTGCACTTCATAGAAATGGAACATAGAGTATGATTTAATGCTGGCTCAATTTTCAACATTGTCTTTGTGAAATGCTTATCCACACTACGGCATGCAATTGTTTAATTGTTCATTTTCTTTGCAGTATAATATGCCATTTTACAAATATACCATGATTTATTTATCCATTCTACTGATGATAGACATTTATTTCCAGGTTTGGTGGTTATCTATGACATTGCTATAAAATTTCTTCTATGTCTTTTCTTGTACATACACCTGGATTTATTTTGTGCATACAATTAGGATTGGAAATGCTACACTATAAAACACTAGGTTTAGCTATAGTAAATATTGTCAAACAGGTTTTGAAAGTGCTTGTACTCTCACTAAAAAGTTTCAGTTTCTCCAAACACTTGAAATTTCCTTACAAACACTTGAGATTTTCAATCTTTGTCATTGTAGCCACTCTAATGAGTACGTAGTAGAATCAGATTATTGCTTTAATTAGAAATTCCTGATGATTAACATGGTTAAGCATATTTTCATATGTTTATAGACATTTATATATTCTTTTTAATAAATACGTATTCACATTTTGCCTATTTGCAATTGAGTTATATGTCATTTTTATTGATCATAAAAGTTCTTGAAACAGTTATATATTTTAATATATCTATAGTGAACTATATAATGACTATTTTTCCATTCTGTGTGATCTCTTTACATTCTATCAATCATTTTTTGATGACTAGAAATTATCTATCTTAATATTGTTCAATATATTAATCTCTCCTCATATAGCTAGTGTTTTTATGTCTTTAAGAGGTCTTTGTTGACTCCACGGTCACAAAGTTATCCTATCTTTACTTCAAAAAGCTGTATTCATTTGCCTTTAACAATTAGATTTGAAATAAATCTAAAATTGATTTTGCTTATTTTATAAGATAGACAATGTCTTTGTTTATTGACAGATATATTCTATAATTCAGCAATAGGTGCTGAATTAATATTTCTTGAATAACTGAATAAATGGATGAATGAAAACATAGGCTTGGTTCAGTTTAAAAAAAAAAAAGATATGTAGGATGCCTTCTGTATAGCGGACCTTGTAGTTAGGATTTTCAAAATTCTGTTTCCAACCACATTATCCCTTTTTTAATATAAATGTTATATCTTTATATCCTAGCTTCATTCCATTACAGCCAGAGACAGCCATGGGGCACTATGCAGATCAATGCGATATCAGCAGAAATCAAATAGCTGCATCCCTTTCTTTTTCTCTGCCACTAGACTGTAATAGGCACATAGATATGATGCCTGAAGGTTCAGTAGTCATATTGCAACCAAGAAGTTACAAGAATGAGGACAAAAAAAAATATATATCTAAGCAAGAATAAAACAAGACACTTGGTCCAAAGGGCATAATTAAGCATCTATACTAATCATATCCCTAAACTTTTTGTTATATTACAAATAAACAACTTTAATTTAGTTGTTTAATTTTCTCTTATTTTCATCCAAAGAAACCCTTAAATGGAACAATCTAAGGGAACAATCAACATTTCCAGTGTGAGAGTGTTATAATGCTTTAAAGGATCACTTTTTCATCCAACATGAATGAATGATGGTGGGAGGAATGTCCTTCCTCTCAGTTTGTGTTATGCATATATGAGACAAAAAATCCTGGCCTAAAACCTGAATCTTGGCTTTGTAGTCTTCATAGTTATTTTGCTCTTGAAAAATTTACTTAATATCATCCACTGGTTTTTAGTTTGCTTTCTGTCAAAAAATAAAACAAGACAGGAAAAAGCCTTCTTTAAGAATTATTTTGGAAGAGGGTTTATGATAATGTATGAAAGACACCTGATACAAGGAAGTTTTTAAGTAAATATTAGGTATATTCCTTCACTTTTCATTATGGTATGTACTTGAGAAAAGCATAAAGTAAACAAACAAAAAATAAATCAGGACAAATTGTTTTTATCTTGAATAAATTACTATATCAATTAAAATATGCAGTAGAAATAAACTTTATCCAAATGGCAACTATCTGGGAAGCCATATTCTGGTAAACATATGACATATTTGAAGTTCAGTTAAAACATATTTTACCTTGTAGAAAAATAGAGCAGGAATGTTTTCTGCTATTTTTGATGTTACATGTCACTGGTAAACACAAACTTGAGTTATTATTTTGTGGCAATCTAATAAATTATCATGGTCTAAGATGGTTCATCATGCATCCAAATATATGCAAGTTATTATCAGACAGTTGCAAGTCAATATTACCAGGAAATGTATTCTATATTACCAGGAAAACAACTCTGATTATTTTATGGGCAGATGGTTTATTTACCCCAAAACATATAATCATATGGGAAATGTTTCTTTATAATAATTTCATATTGTTTCTCAAGAAGATAACAGGATAACTTTGAGATTTATAAGCTAATATCTGTAATTTGTACATGTGTCAATGCATTAATAAGAGAAAATTTATCTTTTTTCAGAATAGAAAATTTAATCATAACTTAAATCGGTTTATACTTATAGGGTACTGCGTTGATTCAAGTATTTGATTTGTTTGTTAGGCAAGACAGACAGGTTAAGCAACAAAGAAAAATAAGAGCAATTTTTTAAAAAGACTAAAATGTACTTGAACTTGATAAAGCACCCATTTTAGATGACATACAAAGCATTAGGAAGATTAAGGGAAAAGAGCAAATAAATCAGTAAACCTTTACCCGACCTTGCAAAATTTCATTAGGCTTAGAAATGTTCCCAAGGAAAGAAAAATAACAATCTTTCTGCCTTTTTGTTGTTGTTGTTGTTGTTGTTATTCAGGAATAAATCAAGAAATTATATCCTAATCAATTGAAGATGTGAATTTCAGAAAATCAGTGGACTCTAAGGGAGAAAATACTATCAAAGCTTATTACTCCACAGCCCAGTTACTTCAATATTGAAAAAAAGAACGTCATGCCAAACTTTAGCAGTTCTTAGAAAATATTACAGCAATCAAATCCAAGGGAATTCGGTAGCTGTTAAAAAGTGTCATCATTAATTTCTTACAGAAAATTCTGTCAGAAACTTAAAAACTAAAAATAAAATATAACCAAAACCTCAGAGCAGCCTATCAAATGATACAGTAAATATGTAATTCTCTTTGCAAAAAGCTAGCTGAGCTACCTGTAGAAAGAACAGGGACTAATAATAACACCTTATATTTAGTTCTTGCTCCTTTTAAGGCACATTTGCATTTGTTATCTCATTTGAGTCATTAAATAGCATTGGAATATATAAGAGACTAACATGCCTCACTTTAAAAATTAAAAGATAGTTAGAGTGCACCCATAGAATTTGGCTTTTGGACTAGACTTTTGCTTTCCTCACTATTTGTAAAGGATCATTAGTGCTGCTTTAAATTATGGAAATAAATTACAAGAAGGTTGAGTCAGTTTTAAAAAAAAATTTGTTTGTAATGTATTACAGCAGAAAAATCCAGAGAAAATGGATGGTAAGAAAGAAAATAATTCATGGCCTGAAGCTATTAGTGTTTGTTGTAACCTGCTTTGCCATTGCACTGTGTAATTCTGAGTTTTACAGTTGTGCCAACAAATGCTAATCAATTTGTAAATAACTTTGGGGATTATATATTAATATATATACACATGTATAATCCCCAAACAATTGTAACTGTTCAACAAAAATCTGAGCTTGGATAACTGTTATAAAACACGGAATAAGATGCAATTTCTATAAAAGTCTTAATATGATGTCAGCATACAGACACACACACAATAATTGCATATGTTTTGAGATATGTAAGAACTTCCTGAAGATGGAAAAAGATAAGATCAAGGCAATGAACAGTTTTCTTCAAGGAGGGTCACACTACTAGAGGATAAGCATGTGAAAACTTCAAGTATGAATAACAGTATAAATATGTTATATAAGAAATAAATATCCTTTATTTGTGTTACATATGAGTAATTTAAAATCCAAATTCTTCTGTTTCCCATCTCCCCAACTCTCTTCTTCAGCCTCTTTGGCTAATGATAAAAGAAACATCAGTTATTTTAAGGCCTCCCCGCCCCTACAGTCTCATGGATACAAATCCAAGAGACTTCTGTGTGCTACTGCATCACATTTGGGTATAAAAATCCTCAACAAGTCTGTAAACTTCATTACTTAGGGAATAGGATCAGTAGGTGCACATTTTGGCCTCCTCAGATGCTGTCAGGGATAGAAGCACAGTCTCCTCACCTCCTCAGGAAGCTGAGTACATTCATTCTAGGCTCAGTCTGGGAACACTTGTCTCTCTATAGTTATCTGCAGGAACACTGGCTCCTTTACCTTTCATTTCAAGAACCAAGAGCAGAGCCTCTAAGAAGGTATAGCTTTTTAAAAACCAGAGAGAGAAAGAAAAGGATGCCTTCATTGTTTCCGATTTTGACTCTGAAAACTTCCTGAGAATAAAAACACAAACTTTCCAGTTTTACCTTTGGATTTGCAAAGGAAAGAGAAAAAGCAAATAAAAATTTAAGAATTAAGCTTATAGTGTTTGCCTAGTGACTTTCCCCAAAGTTTGTAAGTTAATTGGTCATATGCAAGAGACAGAAGACAAAGTCAAATAATAATTGAGGTGAAAGAGGGAAACCTGGAGAATCCTGCATAAATCAGGAGACCTGGGAGCCATTATCCTCAGTGAATAAATTAGAAAAAATAACCCCACTTGTAGAGGAGGAAGATGATGGAGATACCTGGGCTATTTCATTTTGTCTATCCATGGAGAGAAAATAAATTTAAGAAAGAAGGGAGGGAGGAAGGAAGGAGGGAGGGAAGGAAGAAAGGAAGGAAACAAAAAGAAAGGAAGAAAGGAAGAAATGAAGGAAAAAGGGAAGAGAGTCTTTTCTAAGCATACCAAACCACAAACTACAATTGCAACATGTGACTATGACATTAATCATGCACCTTAAACAGTTCCAGTTAATGAATCATGGGGATTTAGCAGAAACAAGGATTATTATCTTTCAGGGGGAAAAAAGCATATTAAATGCGGAGTTCAAATTATTTCTACATATAAAGTTCCAAGAAATATGAACTAACCATGACAATTACAAAAATAAAAAATTAAGTTGGAAAGTGATACAGAGTGATATAAAATAGAAAACAAGTTTGGAATCAGACCCAAGGATATTATGGATAGTAATACTGTTTTATATATATATATATATATATATGAAATAAATATATATATTTTATATATTTAATTATATAATATATAACATATATAAAATAATTATATATAAAGATAAAATGCTTAAATGTTTAAAATGTAAATAGTATCGAATATATGATTAATAGGAAATATACTTGTCATAGTTGACCAGGAAGATTGAAAAGAAACTAATTCTCATATAAAATTTTAAAAATACATAGTGATTTATTAATAAATTAGAAACTCAAGGGATGATCTAAACAGACATATATGAAAAGAGAAAATTAGAAATTGAATATAAGTCTGTTTGAAGAAATTAATCATAATGAGGCACAGAAAAATAAAGATATGTAAAAATACAGTTAAGACTTATAAGGGGAAGAACAGAAATGCCTAACATATATCAAAATTAAGTTCAATATGAGATAATAGGAGAATGGAGAGTGAGAAGGGGGTTAGTAAAGGAGATAATGTTTCAGCATGTTCCAAAATTCATGAAAGATAGATTTCTGATTTTCAAATAGAATATATAAACAGTCCTCAAGAAGAATAAATTAAAATAAGCTAAAATAAATACATTTCAATGAATATACTTAATACCAAAGGAAAACAATAAAGGAAAAACAATAAAACTAACTGGGACTTCTCAAAAGAGCAATGGAAGCCAAAAGACAAAGGAATACTGTTTATGTCTTCAAAGTTCTAGGAGAAAAATGGTCATATTTCTATATAATCAGTGTAAGTATCTTAAGAATGAAGATACAATAAAGATATTAAATGACTTTCACTAAAAGAACCTCTAAAGGATATAAATCAGGAGAAAGAAAAATTATGCCAGACAATCATCTAAATGTGAGAAAAATGTTGAAAATTATTTGGGTGAACTAAAGCAAATACCAAGTAATGAAACATAAATAATGCCTATTTTGTAAAATTAAAGAAAAGCAATAACAAGAATATTGTATTAACAACTGCATGTAAGTTGAAAGGGGCAACCATTGAAATTAAAGGATTCTAAGGTTCTTGGATTTTAATGAGGTAGAGATAAATATATGATTAACCTTAGTCTTTTGAAACTTATACAAGCATGTAACTACTAAATGAATACAAATAATCCGTATAAATTTCAATCTACTTTGAACAAAATGGAACAAGGTAATAAAACAAAACAAAAAAAACTTAATCCAAATAAAACAAGGAAATTAGAAAAAGAAAACATAGAAAAATCTTCATAAATAGAGGCACAGAAATAAGATAGCAGAAACAAAATCAAATATATCAATATGTTTAGATCAATATATTTATATACAACAAATACAAATATATTAAATTATTCAATTAAATGACAAAAATTGTCATGCTAGACTGACTTACACAAGACATGTCAAAGTGTAAGACCACAAAATGGTTGAAAGCAAAAGCATTGAAAAGATGTAGCAAGAAAATATTGACCAAAAACAACCTCATGAGACAGAATATAAATTAAGGTAAAAAACATTACCAGACATATAAATACACCCACACATGCACAGTTCCTATATAATGTCTGGGAGCTAAATTTACCTAGTCAATGTACAATTCTAAACTAATTTCCATCTATCTTTAATATATACAAAGCAAAAAACTATCAGAATTGAATAGACAAATCTACTATCCTAGTCGGTGGTTTGAGCACATTTTTCTCAGCAATAAATCAAGTAAACAAAAAATTGGAAATTATATTGAAGATTTGAATAACATAATTGCTTTAGGTAAGGTAACCAATAAAGCTCAAAATCTCATTGATTCTTAATTGGTGAACTACTCTTCTCCAAGCAGTGATTCAAAGATGCAGACATCCTTCCTGAGGCTTTATCATTCTGTACTACTCAACTGGGGACGATTTTGATCCCAATGAGAAATTTGGTACTGTCTGGAGAAATTTTAGGTTGTCATAACTTGGCACTATTAGCATCTGGTATATAGAGGCCAAGGATGCTACTAAACATCTTAGGATAAAATAAAAAGAAAACAAATGAGCACAAGACATAAAAATATATCACTGAAAGTGGCCAATATACATGAGTATGTACCAAATCTCATCAGTAAACAGGAAAATGAAAATTAAAACTAAAATTTAAAAAATTAAAATGTGTTCATTTAAAACTCATCAGACTGACATTTATGTCTGAATATGCCAATTTTGGCAAGGATGTGGAGAAACAGGAATCTCATATATAATACTTTGGTCAGATTACAAATTTGTATAAATTTTGGTATGGAAATCAATAACACACACATACACAAAACCAAAACACACCCACAAACTAGTAACAGCTATCTATATACACTGAAACAGATAAATATTTTGGTTTAGTCATACAATGAAATTTTATGCAACTGTAAAAATAAGTCTACATGCATACCTGTCTTAAATTGAATTTTAAGCCATAATTAAATCTTAAAAAACAGAAGTTTGAATAAAAAAAAAACACTCTTCATACATGTAGTAAGTCTCTCTCTACATATATGTGTGTGAGTGTGTGTGCACATGCACGTGTGTGCTTATATATACAAGCAATATATCCTGCATTGAAACTGCAATGAAAAGAAAAGAAAAGAAAATTTCAAAATTCAGGATGTAGTGACCTTTGGAATGAGGGAAGGAGAGTGTCTATAGTGAGGCACGCAGGGAAGTTCAACAGTTCATTTTATGTTCTCTTTTTAAGCTGTGCTTTGGGCACACAGTATGTGCTTTATAGTGGTCCTTTAAAACAAACATAACATATACACTCTTATTTTTGATATATTTCAAAATAATCTTAAACAATAAAGAATATATATAAAACCTCAAAAGAGCCACATTCTCTTTAGGCTGCATCAAGTGAAAGTTAGCCTCTCTCCGCAACACTCACCATGATGGTTGGATAATATTGTCACATGAGCCACTCTCCTCACTGAAGCTTGGGATTTATTGTGGTTTTCAGGTTGTTTTTTCTTGTCCCTTCCTGGTTCCTAGCTGCCTGAGTAGAGAAAGCTTGGAGTACAGACCGAGCCTAGGCTCTTGGAAGTTAAGCTTGTCTTTCTGATCTCTTTTTATTTTCCTGGAGATAAGTGGGTTGTATTTCACATTACTAATTCTGTGTTTTATTCATGACTATAATATACAATGATACGTCCATCATCCCCGAAAAAATAATTAAAAAAACAAGGGCTTAAGGGCCTCCTTAAGTCTGAGCAGACATTGTGGCAATGTTCCTCCTCTGAGGTTGAGCAACTCTCTCCAGCTTTTGTGACGACTCCTAGATTGCTCATCAGGTGAGCAGTTGGCTACGAGATTAGCAGGTGTGTACAGTTGGAAGTGTATCTTCATCTTGACACCATTATAGCTCACTCTCAGGGAAGGCTTCTCCAACCTGACTTCCAAAAAATCTCCAGAGTGGCAGCCACTGTAAAAAGTTTCAAAGTCCTCTAATAGGAAGGGTCTAGTCTGGTGACACAGAAATCACCATCTATTCCTGTATTTCTTCCGCATAAAGAAACATACTCTATTCCTTATCCTTCTCTTCATTTGCCCCATCTTCTGAGGGATGTTATGTTCTGTTGGGTTGGTCTTGGTGACTAGCTTGACACTCAGTTTTGTTCCTTCTCTTATCTATTGAAAATAGACCTGAACCATTCCTCCTGAATCTAAAACCCCTGGGAGAAGTGTTCTTTGTGCTTTGTGATCTAATCTAGTGTTAAGTGAAGACACTTTTCACCAATCTTCTGGTAGTGTTCTCTGGTTTTTACCACTCCTCAAAGCCTAGACTCAGATATTCCACCACAATTCCTGAAATTGTTTGCTTGATAGAGTGTCTTGGTCTGTTCATGCTGCTATAACAAACTATCATAGATGGAATGATTCATAAACAAGGAAATTTATTTCTCACAGTTCTAGAGGAAAGCTCTGGCATATCTGATGTCTAGTGAAAGCCTTTGCCCTGTTTCACAGACAGTACATTCTCATTACATACTCACATTGTGAAGGGACAAAGGAGCTTTCTGGACATATTTTATAAAGACACTAATTCCATTTATGAGGGCTCTGTCCTCATAACTTAATCACCTTTCAAACACCCCCACCTCCTAATACCATCATCTTGGGCATTAGAATTTCATTGTATGAATTTGGGGGAGAAATGTGCATTCAGTCCATTGCACAGAGATTATCTTAAAGACGGCAGCTCTCTGGCACTCATTCTCTGGGTGAGCACTGCAATAAATAGGGGAGTTGTTCTAGTTATTAATCCTTTGTTAGATGGGTAGTTTGAAAATATATTCCCCCATTCTGTGACATTTTCATGTTACGTGAAATGCCCCATTTCTTGCAGGTCATTGTAGAGAGATGAAACAGTCTTTAGAGCTACTTGACAGCACACCCAGGCTAGAGGCACAAGGACCTTTGTACCTCCAGAGTTCCAGCAATATTGTCCACTGCATGTCTGTCCCTCTCCAGAGACAGATCACTTTTTGAACCTTTGAGCCTTCTAACTTCTTCCTTGGCTTTCTTTTTTGTTTTGTGTTTAAGACTCACAGAGAAATTAATCTTACAAAAAAAACTTTAAAATGTACATTATTTAGTTCTTCCTTTTTTCTGAACCTTCTGTTGCCTACGCTTTTATCTGCTTAGTGGTTTTTAAAACTACCTAAAATATACTTTCACAGTTAATTTTATCAGAGTTCACTTTGATTAATATTCCTCAAATCAGTTGTAACTTTTGGAAGTCCATGACAAACTGCACATCAATGCTCCCCATAGTTCACAGATGGTCTAAAAATGAAGTTAGCTATTTGTATATTTTGGCCTTCAATTCTTAAATGTGTGTATTGCAAATATTTCCTTTTGTTTATCATTTACTTATAATATCTTTTGCATAAAAATATGTATAATCTTTATTCAACTATAGTTATATCATTTCTTTTATAATTCTGATTTATAATTTTTAAAAATGTTTTATTAGCTTTTATAAGATTAGTGAAGTATTTATTGTAAAATACATGAAAGCACAGATAAATATTATGAAGAAAATAATAATTACATATAATGATACCACCTCCCCCAAAACATCAACATTTTGATGCATCATGTTCCACATAAATATGTGAACATAAATATGTGCATATAAATATAGGAATTTTACTTGGATATCTATTTTTGAACAAAAATAAAATTAGACTTCATGTTTTGTATATATGCATTTTATTCTTTTAATATGTTATGATCCTTTATCCATACCATTAAACATTTACCAATGCAATCCATCAACATGTTATTTGACCTTATGAATATTATATCATCCATTCAAAAACATGAAATTGATGTACATGAAGAAGGTTTCTAATATTCTCTCATTTTTAAAATATGCAACTACTATTTCTTTAGCAAAAAATTTTGTGCATGTTCCTGTTTATCTTAAGATGAAACGCTGAAAAAGTAATTGTTGTATTGAAGTTCAGAAGCAATTTTAAGGATTTTAGTACTTAATGAAAAACTGACCTTCAGAAGGTTATAGGGATGTACAATGAAGTAGGAATGAATGACATACCCTTAAACTTCTGTATTCATTAATACCGGTTCAAAACAATATTATCTTATTAATTCAGCTATGAGCAAACTGTCAAGAGAAACTTGATGTTGAGCATGCAGAATTGTTCTTATTTTATTTAATTTTAATTAACAAAGAAAAAGAGCACAAATAAAATATTAATGTTGTCAGTGCTGTTGTTGTGGTTGATGTAATGTGGAGAGTAGAAAGGGGACACAAAAAGAAATAAATCCATGTTAAGTATCTCCTTATCATAAGCCTTATTATTGTCTTCCTTATCTTAATGAAGAAATAGAATTCAAATATCTTTGAAAATATTCAAAGAAAAACACCAGCAGATTAAAAATACAGTGTATAAATCACAAGTCACTTGGGTAGAATATAATTTTTAAAATGCTGTAATTCTAGCAAAAGCCATAAAAGAAAAAAAACAGGATTATGACTAGGAAACAAATAGAAAATGTAAAATAAGATTAGCAAAGTAAGGACAAAATGAATTTGTGCACATGAATGTGTAAACTCCCTTATTTAAAAAAAATCCTCATAATGTGTCTAAAATATATTCAGCTGTATTTCATTTTTTTTCCTATTTCTTGATTCCCAATTTCCATATAAAATGGTTTTTAAAATATGAAATTTCAAATTGATTCAATGTTTTATTTTTAATTCTTATGGGTACATAGTTGTACATATTTATGAGATATATGTGATATTTTGATACAAGCATATGATGTATAGTGATCAAATCAGGGTTATTGGGATATCCATTACCTCAAACATTTACCATTTGTTTTGTGTTGGAAACATTTCAAATCTACTCATCTAGTTATTTTGAAATATACAATAATGTATTTTTAACTATAGTCACCCTATTGTGCTACCAAACACTAGATCTTGTTCATTCTATCTAATTGTATTTTGTACCCATTAACCAACTCCTTCAAAGTCTGAGTTTCAAGAGACCTTGGTAAATTATATTTTATAGGGCTATAGCTCTTTAACATTCTTTTTTTTTTGTTTTTCTTATGAGTAGGGGAAAAAAAGATGGATATAACAAAGTGTGACTGTTAGCTATTTTTCTCAAAAAAAACTATGCCATGATAGTTGTATATTTTTCTCAAAAAGATAAATTTCAAATAATTACAATAAATGGACCATGCAGTGCTTAGAAAGTTCCAATGAAAAACCTTGGTTCAAAAATCTCATCAGCTTGCTTTTTACTGCTCACACTGAAGGATGTGGACATACCTGACTATTAAAATTGTTTTAACTAGGTAATGGAGTTATAATGGGATGCTTTCTAGGACAGGCTATAAAATATTTAGAGCATTCTTTTCCTTTGAGCAAGTAATTCATTTGTAGGCAAAATTCTCTATCACTTCGTAAAACATGCTAGCCAAGAGTTTAGAAAGAGTCCATTGCATAATAAGAGAGTGTGAACGCCATATGACAGTATATGATTAGAATAGTGTTTTAAGAAAAAAATAGTAATAGAAACAATATATTATCTTATCTCTAGGTATATTTTTGTCTGAAATTTCTATCTCAGAAATTAGGCATGACCTAGGGAAAGTATCTAGTCCTTACTTTGGCAGGAACCTAAACAACCTGGTGAGAAGGATATGGAATAAGAGGTTCACACATTCAGGACCTTGTCAGATTCTATAGAACTGAGTTGCTCAGCTAATATTCATAGGATTTGTTGGAGCTAAAAGGTCAGTACATCCAAAATGAAATAAAGAAAGAGAAAAAAATTGGAGTGAAAAAAAAAATTCTTCGCTTGGCCTGGGAAACAAAGGGATTGCCCTTCCTGAGGTCTAGTGAAAGCTGTAGAAAGATTTCCATGAATGTCTGGGTAAGGAAAGATCCTTGATAATTCCCCATTCTTTTAGTGTCACATCTCCTTTGAAGCAAGAGATAGCACAATGTGTTTGAGGGGTGGGGGTGGATAATAGCTTGGAATTTGTACCCTCCTTTCTCAGTTTTGTTACAGAGAATTCTTGAGGTTGCTTTCAGTATTTAAAGATCATCTAGGTGCCATACAAAAGCAAGTTAAACAGTCTGAGAGTAGGAGACAAGTTTTCTGAATTTGTTATATAAAACAGAAACTGGCATGGAAAAGTTTATGGGCCATATACAGTTGAAGACTCTTAGCTGAGTTTGTAATCAAAAAGATGACTACTTACAGCACCCATTGATAGAGAGACTCCTCTGCACTTTCAGCTTTGAAATGATAAAGAATCCTGATCCAGAAAAAAGTAAAAAATAAGCTCCAATATTATAGATGTGGGTTAGATGTAAAAAGGTGAGGGAATAGAACTAAAAGAAAAAAAAAAGAGTCTTGGCTATCCAGAATCTTCCTCTCTCTATAGCAATAGCTCATAGAAAGAAGGCTAAACACAATAAAGTTAAAATTCTATGCTTACACACATCTTATGTTATCACTTTCAACTGTGAGTAGCTCTGCTTAATATGTGTGAGTTAATATTTCTGTTTTTACAGATAAGGATGTATAATTTCTGAAATAGGGCAAGGACCTTGAAACTGTGAGTTGAACAAATGCATAAACTAATTAAGTAAAAATTAGTGCTCTGAGGCTCAGAATGTTAAAAATTATTGTCTATGTGGAAAAGTCACCTTCTAAATATACAATTAAAAATAATTAATTCCAACATGAAACATTCATTGATAAAAGAGTAGGAGAAATCTTTTTAAAACTTTATTTTAAAAGTTGAATGTGTGATTATCCAGGAGTAGTTATGTATCTGCATAAAAGAAAACCGTTTTAATATTTATTGATTCCAAAATGGAGTCCAACCTAGTAATACAAAAATGCTGCTGGGAAATAGACTGGATGTTAAAACAGAATTATTTTATTTTTTTTTTAAAAAAACATTTATTTTTTGAGCTCCCAACTGAAAATTGGTAGCATGCCAAAAATTAGATAAATGATTATAATTTTTATTCTAAGCCTCCAATCTATGAATTGGAGTAATATCTCCTCACTAATTAAAAATGAATTTAGTCAATTCATTTTTTCCCCAGGCTTTCCCTTCATCCTCTAATTCCTAGGGCCCAACTTTCAGAAGTCTTAGAGTTAAGTGACATGTTAGTTAAGGTGGGAAATGAGATGAAATTGGTCTGGTCCTCTATCTGTCTATACTGGTGGTTATTTTTCATACTGCCATATACTGTGGAACTCTTGGTATCCCTCATCTCAAATCTGAGATCTGAGCCTCCTCATCTCATTTCCTCAGCATTTCCAATCCCATTAATTAAGCTCTAGTATCATATCTTTAACACCTTTGGTTATTACAATTATTACAGATTCCTTCATTTACCCACAAAAAGTGTGCAATCAGATTGAATTATAGAAATTCTGATGTTTTGTATTTGAACCAAGGAAAGACTGAGATAAAAGAAGTTTTGTAAAATAATTTCTAAACTTAAGCTAATTGCAATAAAATTCTCCAGATATTCTTTTTTTATAATTTATAAAATATATTCTAAAAATCTATGTGAATAATTAACAGGCTACAATAGATAATTGAAATTGTAAGGTTAGAGTGATAAGGGATATAAAGACTCTTTCAGATAATAATACTAATAAATCAATCATGGCATAACCACTGAATTTATTGATATCAAAATTGAGATCCTGAGGAAATTGACAATTAAGAGTAAAAACACAGGCATATTTAATAGTCTAACATATATCAAGTATTTAATATCAAAATTAATGAGGAAGGAAGAAATGATTTAATAATATGTTAGAAAATTTGATTGGTTACTTGGAAAAGAAATCTCAAACCACATATCAGGCACTTAATAAATTATTCAAATATAAAATGTCTAATAAAATACAAATTTAATATCTGAAAAAAGAATTTTCTAATCCTAAAAATACAGCAAGATGCCCCATAAAACATTAATGGGCTTATATATGAGCTTAAGGAAATCATTAAATTTCTAAGGAGGTTTAAGTGTGAAGATGAAATACATGACATGGGCAGTGCAATGCCTTCCAGGATAGTGACAGATTTAATAGAAGAAATGCACCAATTTTATTTCAGAAAACAAGAATTGGAGATGAGTGACAAATTTAGTGAGGTAACTTGCTTCCGTAATGAGGTCCCCAAAATCTGTTACTTTGTAATTAATGAGGCCTGAGTCAAATTAGTTAGGGATCTACAGCCTTAACATGCCTCTTTCAAGAATGGGTAAATGAAGGGTTAGAGAGCTTAAGCCACTTAGTGAATTCACATAACTAGTCATGGCAGAAACACTGAAGTTTTGAAACCAATATGCTCTAATTTGACAGCACTTGTTTCCCTTCTGTGATATACTACATATTGGCAAACAATGATGGAGATGTTTCAGTATACCTAGAGACCTGGGAAAAAATTAAAATATTTTTGAAAGCCCATTTATTCTCTACTGTAAGCAATTCTATACCAAATTCAGATATTACATTAGTTTTTTGTTTTATTTTTATTTTTTAAACCATATTGTTTTAAGCTCTTTCCATGTATAGGTTAGCTTTTACTTTTGGGGGAAACCCCATGAAAAGAGTAATCTGCTAAACACTCCCATATTTTTGTGGATAAATGCAAACAAAACATTTTGTCACAATGAGCCAGTGATCTTGATGTTATGCTAACTTCTTCAATGTGTTAAAAAAGAGTGCTTGGTGAATATATTTGAATAAGACTTAGGTTACTGATTTTTAGATATTTTCCATATTTAAACTAGAGAAGATAATGTCACTAAAGGAAAGGACATAAGACAGAACCTTAAAGAAGAACAAGATGTATGTAGTGCTTATCCAAATGTGGCCCTTGAATCATCCACTTAAAAAAATCACTTTAGTGCTTATTAAAATGCTGAACCTGAGGTGGGAGGCAAACCTAAATCAGAATCTGTTAGGTCCAAGATACTACATTTACTACATTTAAAAAAGCAAAAAAAAACAAAACAAAAACCTCTTCAGCTGATTCTTTCATGTACTAAAAGGTGAGAAGCACTCAGTTATACGATTGGTAAAGGAAGAGAGGCCTTGAATGAGGAACTTAAGAGAAGTAAGAGAATTGGGAAACAAACCACAAGGAAGAGATTCATTTCATTTGTCAAAACAGGAATTAAAAACAATAGAAATTATGAAAGGAGTGAAGTAATGAACTTATGCTGTTATACTAATATTCATAAAAAGTCAAATACTATTGAAGGAATAGTGAGTTGTATTGAGAGAGTACAATGTGAATTCAGAGATACAGCAGTGTCCAACTTCCATAGGAATCATTTTCTAATGTGGAAAATCACGCATATACATTGTGAGAATGAAAGAAATAATCATTAAGAGCAATTCAGGTATTAGTTAATAGTGGCAATTCTTTCTTGAATAGCCATAGCACACTCTAGTAGGTTATGAAACAATTGACCACAAGGAAGAAAAGGAAAGACAGTTTTATGGTGGTGAATTGGAGTCTTCTCCTGTAAACTCTCAAAGGCCAAATGAGTATCTCTTAGCTTGAAATAATCCTGAGGAGAATACTTACACCACAGAAATCAGGAAATGCTAGCAATCAGCCTCTCTCTGACACCACCATGCCTGAAATGTCAAAAATCTTTCCCAAAAGATGAAGAGAAATGGAAAGAAATTCTGAAAACAACCCTTAGAGTTCTGGACAAGCCAGAATGGTTTTCTTAGGATAAAAAAATAAAGTTTAGAGAATTACATACCAGGTATGGTGGCTCACGCCTGTAATCCCAATTACTAGGGAGGCTAAGACAGGAGGATCGCTTTAAGCACAAAGTTCAAGATTAGTCTGGGCAACATAGTGAGACCTCCATCTCTGAAAAAAAAAAAAATGTAAAATTTAGCCAAAGAAAGTTTAACAGGAAATACAATAATTATCTGGGATATAATTATTATGTGTATAGGGTAAATACCATTGAAAGAAAGGATTATAGCATAGTTTCCTGGATGAAATAAGGACCATAATTCTCTAAAACATACTAAAAGTAAAAAATTTTGAAATGTAAAAATATTACTAGGTTTATTGTTGCAATAATTTTTAGAGGCATTGAAAACAATGCCAGAAATATTTGCAGGCTGCAAAAAATAATTTTATTCCAACACAAAACTAGAAATACTAATAAAACTCTGTAGAAAGACTATTTTTTCTATTCAATTAGTATTGTGATCATCATTATTGTTATTAATTGGTGAAATCTAAGATATTTTCTTACAAGAAGAGATATATTTATATTCATGTCAGTAGTACATATTTGATATGATGATATATAGAAACCTGAAGGATGTAAACATTTTAAGTACAAGATGTTCAATTATTTTCTATATATGAGCTTTTCAGTTTGAAAATTATAGTAAGATATTCAGAAATCACAAAGGAAAAGAAAAAAAAATACATTTCCACAACTATAATTAGGAAGGAAAGGCTAATTACTGGAATACTTTCACCCTGAAGGTCCACATATCTTGTAAGCTTAAATTGAATTATCCCAAATCTGCTCACTTCCTAGAAGGGGCATATAATTTAAAAATACAGGAAAATCCCATTTCAGGTTTAGTAAGGCCTACTTTGTATTCATTCTCATGCTTGAATTGCTATGACTATGTCAAAGGAATAGATATATTTAAGGCTGAATGAAATTTCTCTATAATGTTTTCCATGGACTGAGCTATTTTTTAGAACAATTGGGAACCATTATGCAGCTATATACAGAGGTTTTATGGGCCTTTTGTTGAAACTTTAAAAATGTAATGTTACGTAGGGGAGTATGATATGCCTTTTTTTTTGATAAAAGTTCTTTGCATTTTAATATTGTATGAGAATTATGCATAACGTGTCTAGCTCACAGTCAAGGCCATCACCTCTAAATAACTCTGATTTTTAAAAAAGCCACAATATCCTGCATTTAGGAATTTATAATCAGTTCAGTTGGAGGAGTATATCTATTTTAGCACAAGTTCTAGTATTATTACATTTCATAAGATAGCCTTTATTTAAGACTTTGCTGTTCCTCCATTCTTTTCAGTAATAACTGGTTTCAGTGGAGAATGTATTATGGTGTATTATTAACCCATTTACTCTTGGACTTCCCTCCCACCTGTCTTTCGTTCTGCTTCTTTAAGCTGTCAGTCCATTGTATTCAATGAAGCATCGGAAAATACCAGGTTCTTTCAGCAGCACAGCAGGTGTGCATTTATGAAGCATATCTGATATATTCAGCAACAGTCAACAGATTAATGTCACTGCTCACAATCCTTGTTAAGAGAGAAGATGAAACATCAATATAAAAATAAAAGTGCCATTTCCTTCACACATTTAAAGAAAATTTAGAAAATGTGAAATAATCACTTCAGACTCCTTAATGACAAGCAGTTATCACTTTTTGCCAGCCTAATTCCTAGACTCATTTTGACTTTGAATATATTAATCTTTTGTTCATTTTCCTTAAGTAAACTGGTCTATAGATAAGGCCAAAGATGAAAGGGTATAACAGATGGATTTAACAGGTGAAGAAAATTATTTTCTCAGTCTATTTAAAGGAGCTTCTATAATTCCCAAATGAATTATAAAACTGGATATTTCTTCTTTCCTTGTTTCATTCATTAAAATAGTAATATAATATTCAGAAAAATATACATGGAAAATGTATGCAGAAGTCCTTACCTATCTTCCAATTTCTGTTCCCCTTTATTTTTCTATCTTTCATATTAATTGTGTTTGTGTGTGTGTGTGCGTGTGTATACATGTGTGTTAAGCTTGGCTTTTGGCTTCCCAGGATAAAGATTATATTTCCCAAATTTCCTTACAGCTTGATGTGATCTTGTGACTAATTTCTGGCCAATGAAATACAAGCAGATAACTTGTGAGGCAACTTCTGAACATTTCTTGAAGAACATTTCGTGTGTGTTCTTTGCCTATAATTCACCATCCCTACATCCATCCTATTACCTAAAACATGCAGGTTGTTATCTCAAATCATGAGGTCCAAAAGGTACAGCGTGTACAATACAGTAGAACACATAAGTAAATGGGTAGAGGATGCTGACAGCCAGTTTTCTTACTCTCAGGGAGGGAAGTTACACATAACCAAAAATGGAAGGTTAGAGGGAGCCATGTGGTACCTGATTAGAGGCAGCCAAATAAGAATGAACTTATGTTTATTGTGTGTACATATATGTGTGTGTGTGTATATGTACATATACATATACGTATAGATGTATGTTTATATATATACATACAGAAGATTAATTATAAATATCTGTGCATACACATTTTAGTACATATTTGTATATTACCTAGTTCTGTTTTATTGAAAGAGCCTAGAATCAGTGACACCTCAGAAGCAACACACACACCTAATGCCCAGATCTTGGTTTCTAACTATTATTTCTGTAAAAGGAATTAGGGTTTATTGGAGAAAAGGCTTTTTCTAGTTGGGACAAGAACAATAAATATAATTCTGGAGCATCTGTTAGTAACAGAATATAAGGAGTTGCTTAAAAAAATGGAAGGATGTTTAAATGTTAAGAGAAATTGAGCCAATAAGAAATAGTTCCCAATAGTCAAAACTAGAACAATTTGAGCAACAAAATGAGTAATGTAGTATGGGATTATAATTTAAAGTATAAAATAAATAGCAATGAACGATAATGATTTAAATAAATAATTTATGAGGCATTGTCCTGTAGGTTGGTTTGTTCTTTCTTTGTCAGGCTTACATATCAAAGCAATGCTGGCCTCATAAAATGTGTGTGTGTTTGGAAGAATTCCCTCAAGTTCTGTGTTTTGGAAGAGCTTAATAAGTATAGGTATTAATTCTTCTGTGAATATTTGTTAGAATTCAGCTGTGAAGCCATCTGGTTCTGGGCTTTTCTTTGTCAGGAGGTACTCTATTACTTCTTCAATGTCTTCATTTATTACTGATCTGTTCAGGCTTTCTATTTCTCCCTGACTCAGTCTTGGTAGGTTGTATTTTTCTAGGAACTTACCCATTTCCTCTATGTTATCCAATCTATTGTCATATAATTCTTCATCATAGTCCCTGAGGATCTGTTTTTATTTCTGAAGCAGCTGTTGTAATTTCTTCACTTTTATTTTTTATTGTTTTTATTCATTTGAGTCTTCTCTCTTTTTTTCTTAAACTATTAATTACTAAGGGTTTGTCAACTTTGTATTTTTCAAAAAATGGTCAGTTGTATTGATTCTTTTTATGGTTTTCTGCTCTGTATTTCATTTATTTCTATTCTGATTTTTATTATTTCCTTCCTTCTGCTAATGTTGGGTTTAGTTTGTTCTTTTTCTATTACCTTTAGCTATAGTGTTAGACTATTTATTTGAGACCTCTCTTCTTTTTTTAATGTAACTATTTATTATTATAAATTTCTCTTTTACAATTGCTTTTGCTACATCTCACAAGTTTGGGTATGTTGTATTTCCATTGTCATTTGTCTCAAGATTTTTTTTTTCTCCTTTTTTGAAGTATACTTTACATATCATGCCTTTACTCCATTTTAAGTGTACAATTAAATGATTATTAGTGAATTTACCAGGATGCACAGTTAATCACATAAATCAGTTTTAGAGGATTTCCTTCCCCCTACTGAGACCCCTAATTCCCTTCCCCAACTACATTTCAAGCATGCCCCTCCCCTCCATAGTGCCCACCACATCACTCAGACATGAGTCTACCCCCCAACCCCTGAATCCCTAGTGAACACCACCACCATTTGAGCCCCATAGTGTTAATCAGTGAGTACCAATTTGATGGCGAGTACATGTGGGGTCCATTCTTCCAGTCTTGTGTCACCTCACTTTGAATAATGGGCTTAAGCTTAATCCAGCTTATATACATCTCCCTTTTAACTTCTTCTTTGACCCATCAGTTATTCAAGAGAAAGTTGTTTAATTTCCACATCTTTGTGACCTTTGCGATATTGTTTTGTTATCAATTTTTAGTTCCTTACCATTCTGGTCTAAAAGGATACCAGATAATATTTCAATCTTCTTAAATTTTTAAAGCCTTTTTGTGGGCTAACATATACTCTCTCCTGGAGAATGTTCCATGTGCACTGGAAAAAAATGCTTCTGTTGGAGGGATCATATGATCTTCTTGATAGATACAGAAAAAGCATTTGACAAAATTCAGCACTATTTTATGAAAAGAACTCTTAAAAAATAGGCATAGACAGAACATACCTTAATATTATAAAAAGCCACATACCAAACCCATTGCTAATATCTCACTGAATGGGGAAAAATTGAAAGCATCCCTGCTTAGCACTGGAACAAGACAAGTCCGCTGTCAGGGCTTCTGTTCAACATAGTGCTGGAAGTCCTAGCCAGAGCAATCAGGTTAAAAGAAAGAAATCACAAGTATGAAAATGGGGAAAGAAGAATTCAAGCTATTGCTCTTTTCTGATGATATTATCCTGTCTAGAAAATCTCAAGATTCTGTCTAGAGACTCCTAGGACTGATAAATAAATTCAGCAAAGTCTTAGGATAAAAAATTTATGAACATAGATCAGCAGCATTCCTATACACCAACAACAGTCAAGCGTAGAATCAAACCAAAGAGATTCAATACCATTCACTATAGCAACAAAGAAAAGAAAATACCTAGCAATATATTTAACCCAGGAGGTTACAGATCTCTACAATGAAAACTACAAAACACTAATGAAAGAAATTATAGATCACAAACAAATAGATAAGTATTCCTTGCTCAAGAACTGGAAGAATCAATATTTTTAAAATGACCATACTGACCAAAGTACTCTAAAGATCCAATGCAATTCCTAGCAAAATACCAACGTCATTTTTCAAAGAATTAGAAAAAACAATCCTAAATTTCATATGGAGCCAAAAAAGAGCCTGAAGAACCAAAGCAATCCTAACCAAATGGAAAAAGCTGGAGGCATCACATTACTCCACTTCAAATTATACTACAAGGCTATATAGTAACTAAAACAGCATATGACTAATATAAAAGTAGAAACATAGACAAACAGAACCCAATAGAGAACCCAGAAATAAAACTTCCTATAACCAAATGATCTTTAGCAAAGCAGACAAAAGCATACAATGAGTAAAGGACACCCTATTCAATAAATGGTGAAGGGAAAACAGGGTGATAACCACATGCACAAGAGTGAAACTGAACCCCTATTTCTCACCATATGCAAAAATTAACTCAAGATGAATTGAAGACTTAAATATAAGACCTGATACCATAAAAACTATAGAAGAAGACCTAGGAAAAACTCTTCTGGACCTTGGCCTAGGCAAAGAATTTATGACTAAGACTCCAAAAGCAAATGCAACAAAAATAAATGTTAATAAATGTGACTTAATTAAACTAAAAAAGAAATAATCAATATAATAAATAGATATTGGCATGGATTCTTACACATTGTTGGTGGGAATGTAAGTTAGTACAACCTCCACAGAATACAGTATGGAGAATCCTCAAAGAACTAAAAGTAGTTTTAACATTCAGTCCATCAATCCTACTGCTAGATATCTACCCAAAAGAAAAGAAGTCACTGTAAGAAAAGGATATTTGCACTCATTTATTTATCACAGCACAATTTACAATGGCAAAGATATGGATCAACCTAAGTGCCCAGCAACTGATGAGTGGAAAATAAAATGTAATGTATATGTGTGTATGAATATGTATGTATATGTATGTGTGTGTACGTGTGTGTGTATGAAAAAAATGGAATACTACCCAGACATTAAAAGATTGAGATGATGTCTTTTGTTGCAACTAGGATGTAACTAGAGGGCATTAACCTAAGTGATGTAACTCAGGAACAAAAAACCAAATACCACATATTCTCACTACAAGTGGTAACTAATCTGTGAGTTCATATACTCATACACAGTGACATAATGGATATTAGAAACTCAAAATGGGGAGCTGGAGAGGGAGATGAGGGATAAAAAGTAACCTATTGTGTACAATGTACGTTATTCTGGTGATAGGTACACTAAAAGCTGAGACTTCACCACTATACAATTCCTTCACATAACAAAAACCACTTGAACCCCCTGAATCTATTGAAATAAGAAAATAATTTTAAAAAAAGAAAAAAAATGAATGGTGGGGAAGAACAATTAAAAGAAGTATAAAATATAAAATCTAATAAAACATAAAGAGATGTAATTCCCGAAAATTAGCTACCACTAACAACAAAAATCAGAAATAAATTCTCTCCAGGTACAAATAATTCCATAAAAAAGTTGAAAAAATACTCTAAAATTATTATGTTTTTCATGTTCAAAAATATAAATGAAGGTATAACTTATATTTCACAATATTATCTAAAATAGAAATAAAACAAGGAGAAATTGAGTATGTTAAAGCCCAAATGTTGGCAATAGAAACATAGACACTAGAATTGTTTTTTTTAATTGATGAAATAGATGATATTCACTTATAAGTAGACCCAGTCAGGAAGATAATTAATGAATTGGAAGTTAGCGTTGGAATATCCTGTAGAGTGCTATATAGAGGCACAGAGACTAAATATGAAAGACAGTTAAGGCATATGGTTGTTGAGGGAATGTTTTATAATACAATTACTTTTAATGTTTTTCTCAGCTCTCTATTTTTGTGTGTTTCTTGTCACTCATGCATTTTCCGGTTACCTTATTTTCTAGGAATATAGCACCCATGCTTAAAAAGGCATTTGTCTGTATTTCTATGGGTCATATATTGCCCAAATTCACATGTAATTTGTGCTACACAAACACCTCTGAAATAACCAAAATGTGACCAAAATTGTTAAAACTTAGACAAGGCCTACCTTCATGCCTTTTATCTCACCTTTTTAGACTCCCTCTTTTTATACTGCCAACCTCTCTTGGTTCTCATAAATTTTAGCAGGGTTTCTGACTTCCTGGGTTCCATCAGTATGGAACCGAACAAAAGCCATTATTTACTTGGCAAAACTGTGGACATTTCCAAGCATATTTCCTACCCCTATGAAATCTACGCCATAACCTCCATAGTCAGATTTGTGTTAGATTATGACTAGTTGGGCAACCAACACTATTTTTAAAAGTTAGAGAAGAATAATTGGTTGAAACTTTACCTTTCGCTGTAATTATTAATATTAAAAATCACATTTTGATTGGCTTATAGTTACCTTTTTAACTGCAAAGTGTACAACCCTTGCCTTTATACCATATAAATAAGTCTTTTGAAAGTATGTTTTCTTCTTATTTATCATAGTGCTTTCTTTTTCTAACTCCCCCTCTACACACACACACACAAATAAAATCAAGTCCAATATTCCTCCCTTATCTATAGTTCTGCTTTCCACAGTTTCAGTTACCTTTAGTCATTTGTGGTCTAAAAATATATAAATGGAAAATTCCAGATGTAAACAGTTCGTAAGTTTTAAATTGCATGCCATTCTGAGAAGCATGATAAAATCTCATGCTATCCCACTCCATCCCACCTGGGATGTGGACGATCTCTTTGTCCAGAACATCCACTGTGTATACGTTACTGCCCAGTTAGTCACTTGGTAGTAGTCTTGGTTATCAGATCAACTTTAGTGGTATCAGAGTGCTTGTGCCCAAGTAACCCTTACTTTTCTTAATAATGGCTCCAAGCACAAAAGTAGTGATGCTGGCATATTGTTATAATTGTTTTATTATTAGCTATTGTTGACAACTTCTCACTGTGCCTAATTTGTAAGTTACAGTTTATAATAGATATGTGTGTAGAGGACAAAACATAGTATATATGAGGTTCAATATTATCTGCACTTTTAGGCACCCGCTGAGGGTCTTTAAACATATTCCCTGTAGGTAGGGGTGACTGCTATACTTACCTAGCTCTGCTTCTTCCAAGATTTTAACAAGTAAAGAATATTGTTATACATTTCGAAACTTAGTTCTTTAATCTCCTAGTAGTATTAAGGGTTTCAGTTTAAAGGAATATCCTCAAGATAAGGGACTTAGTGAAATCTCACTACTTATTGAAAAAGTGAAGAAGGCAATTTCAGGCAAAGTTAAATATCTGGTACTAAATCTCATTAGCCCCATATCAACTCTTCTCTGGAAATCCAAGCTTCATGCTGTTAGCAATAAACTGAGATTCTAATTCCTTTCCAGAACTCCAAATCGCAGTGTGTAAATCCAAGTGTAAATAATTAAATGTACATATATTTAACCTGAATTGCCCTGTGGACATGCTGTTCTCACTTCCTGCCTCCCACCAAACCTTGTCAGTTGTTGGTAAAATACTAACATGGCACTAGAGAAGAAGGGGAAACAAAGGTAGTTAGAACATTATAGCCCCTACAGTGCTTAATCCATAAAGCAGGAAACACAAATTGTTGAATTGGAGCAATGTCATGGTTACACTGAACTACAGAGGAAGGCCCCCTAGGGGGCTAGCAGGAAGTAAATTGGGTTCTATTTTAAGATGATGGTTCATTTACATTGTTGTAATTATTTAAATAATTAATTTCATAATGAAAGAAGCTTATAAAAGCGAAAGCCCCACTGAGTTGCGAATCCAAAATTCTATCATATTAAATAAGAGCTGTTTATTTCTCATAGTATGTCAGTAAATCTATTTTTTTAAAAAGTTCTGTTTTTAGGAGACAAGACTTAAACCACATATGGCTTAGTTGATACTTTATTATTAAGAAAATGTTATGGTCTTGCAGTATTTCAGGGATTGTTATAGAGTTTTCTTCTAACCTAAAGCATGTCAAAAGATGTCTTTCTCCTAGCCAGGAAAACATGAACGCTCAGCTTAGTTATTAGCCCAGAGCCTTACGGAAAATGTGAGGAAGATACTATACAAGGTCAGGACCAAGGAGATTAAAGGTGCAGAAAGTTGCCAGAATGCAGTGAACTGGGTCAGTAAGGTAGCTGTCAGTCTATGATAAACAGGTCAAGACTAGGCAGGAATCAGAGCATATTAAATGAAGGCAGTGGGTTAAACACTCCAAGGTCAGGGAAGACAGATAACTCTAGTGTCTCAGGAGGTTCTCAGAAACAGAAGGTCAAAAAAGGCTGAGAATGTTGGAAAGAAACATTATGGAATCAAACACATAGAAAAAAATCAACTTGACTTTTTCTGACAGGTTTCTTTGTTTTTTTCTTGCCATCTCAGAAGCAAAAAAAAAAAAAAAATGAGTGTAATTCTTGGCTTGAGTATCTAAGTGAGACATATAAGGAGAAAGTTTGAAAACTCAATACATAGACCATATAATTATCTTCTAATCTCTATATAGCCACTCCACATAGACATGTCCTTCCCTCCAGTTGTTTGAAGATGTTAACATTGATCCTATTCTTTCTCCAGGAAACTCACCATGTGTTCTGACCTCAAGCCTGTGTATGTAACATTTAGCAACATAGCTCCATTGTTCTATTTCATTCTGTACTTTGTTAACCTTTACGTTTGTTCTACTTCAGACATTAGCTCCCAATACTGTATCCTCAATTTTTTTATTTTCTAAACTGCTCTATCCCTGAGGTCTTAAACACGTGCATTTCCACTTTCAAGCTACAACTGTCTACTCCCACTTCAAATGCTACCAACTATTCCTCAACCTCATCAAGATTTGCAGATACTCCTTTTATACTTGCTCTAAATCTCTGCATGTTCATTGTTGTATTTCTTCTATGGTTATTTTTTTGGAAACAAGATAACATAGTGGTTAACAGGATAACATAGTGGTTAAGAATGCCTAGGTCTGAACTCCAGCTTATTCACTCTTTAGTGTCAATCTAAATAACAAACAGAAAAACTCTCTACAAGAAAATGATATTTATTTGAAAATAAGGTATTATAATGGGAATACATATACAAAAATAAACTCTGCATATATTCAGGGAGGTAAAGATAAAAGTTTTAAAAAAAAATGAGAAGGATTACATAATCATTTTGAGATAAATACACTTGGCTACAAGGATCAATAACAAGTATCAACACCTGTCTGGGGTTGGACAGGTAGTTACTGGGCAGATGTCTTCATAAAAGTATTTTCTGTGTCAGGTTTTTATGGTCTTTGTGCGAGGGTGTGGATTTTGCAGTTTTTTGTGTTAGTTTTTGTTACCAGAAATTCATACATGAAAATCCTTTCTTTATGACCTCTCTCAGCTCTATTAGTCAAGACTTTTTTTTTTTTAACATAAGTGACTCCATTTCAATTCTCACAACTTTCATATTAGATATGTGACATATAAGAAGTTTCTTAATATCATTGACTCAGTTTCCTTTTTAGTAAATTGTCATAAAATAGTACTAACTCATAATGCTGTACTATTAATAAATATTAAAGAGATGTAATATAAAGGACTTAGTACAGTACCTGATACAATGTAAACACACAGTATATTTTACCTGGTATTAGTATTAGTCTTTAACCATGATTCATCACCTCTACTATTCTAATATACCACACTTTGCCTTTCCATTTCTACTCACTAGCCAAGTATAAGCTATTCAAGTGTATAATTTTATCATCAAATGCTGATGACATCTCTCTCTTTCTTTAGTCTCAGTTGAGGTCCCCAACATGTATCACACATTCTATTGGACTCGTATGGTATGAATGTTGCCCCAAATATTAGCCTTAACATATTCAAATAAGACTGTATCACCATCTTCTCCTCATGCTGTGGTACTCTCCTGTGATTTTCCCAACCTTGGTAAATATGGAAGTCAATCATTCACCTGTCAAGAAAAAAAATATATTTAGGAGTCAAGTTTGAATACCCATTTTCCTAAATATCTATATCTAATCACTTACTTAGTTCTATAGGTCTATATTATACCTAACTTAAAAAATATTTCTTCTCTCAATCAATACCTTGTTATATTCCCTTTTTATTCTTGTGTGTATTATTGTAATTACCTTTTTAATAGTTCTTGACTTCAGAATTTCTTCTCTCAAAAATAATGAAATTCATCTTTACTATGTTCAGAATGTTCTTTATGAAACTGAATTCTAATAATAATACTCCTCTGCTGAAGTTGTTTCAATGATTCACTGTAGTCTTTAAGAAGGAAAAAAAATATCCTTAACATATAGATGCAGCGTTTCTTCTCTGACTTTGTGGAGTTGAATTGCTAGACTCAAATCCATGTTTGAATAGACTTCTTAGCTCCGTGGCCACAGATACATTATTTTGCCTATCTAATATGTAATAATCTAATAATTTACCCCCACCTACTTTTCCATATACCTTTATTTATCTTTACTTGGGCTTAAAATTCTGGAATTCCGTTTCTCATTTATTTACTTTGGCATCACTCAATACAAGGTGAATGGAGTGACTGATACCTATGTGCTACTTGCTTCACAATTATTATTCGTTAAGTTCTCCTCATGAGTCCTTCTGGTAGGTACTATAATCTCTACTTAAATATGAGCGAGATTATCAGTTAGAGAGGTAAACATGTTTCTTAACATCACATACATAATTAGCAAAATAATTATGATTCAAGTCCAGATCTGTCTGTCTCCAAATTCCCTGCTCTTTCTAATTCTGCTTTGCTGTCTCTTAGAGGAAAAACAGCTGACACAGTTATGGATGCCTCTATTCCTATTTTTAATTAAAACCCTCAACTGTCTTGTGGGATTTAAATAAACACAGCTAAATTTACTTTTCAACTGGGTAAGCACATGAGAATTTCATGCCCCTAGATGAGTGCTTCTCAAAGCATCACTTATGGATAATTTTTATCAGACTCCCTAAGGGTGATTTAAAATACCAATCCTCAAACCACAAACTAGATCTCCACGTTAAGAATTACGGTGGTTGGCCAGGTGCGGTGGCTCACGCCTGTAATCCTAGCACTCTGTGAGGCCAAGGCGGGTGGATCGCTCAAGGTCAGGAGTTTGAAACCAGCTTGAGCAAGAGCGAGACCCCGTCTCTACTAAAAAATAGCAAAGAAATTAATTGGCCAACTAAAAATATATATAAAAAATTAGCCAGGCATGGTGGCACATGCCTGTAGTCCCAGCTACTTGGGAGGCTGAGGCACAAGAATTGCTTGAGCCCAGGTGTTTAAGGTTGCTGTGAGCTAGACTGATGCCACGGCACTCTAGCCTGGGCAACAGAGTGAGACTCTGTCTCAAAAAAAAAAAAAAAAAAAGAATTACTGGGGTTGTTTCCCAAGAGAGAATTCTAACAGGTAAAGAAAGAACCACTGGTAAAAAAAAAATGAGGAATAAATATGCAAGATGTAATCACTCATTGTCCAGTTTCTAAATGTGATGATCATAAAGAGTAGAGAATATGCTTATTGCTAGGTGCTTTTATGAAGTTTATGACTAGAAAAGAGATCAAGAAAGTGACTCCAATAGTACTCCCATGGAGTCTCCCTAAACTACTAGAGGGAAAGAGAAGAGAAGCAAATTTCAATTTGTCATTGCTGAGACTGTGGCACATGTTGCCAAAACTTTGTCTACTTCCATTTTTGTCTCCTTCCAGGCAAATGGGAGAATTGTACCTTCCCACCTGTGAAGTAAGAAATGGCTATATGACTTGCTCTGAGCAATTCAATATGAGCAGAATTGACGTTTGGCCCTTGCATGTGGAATCATTTAGTTGTTTTTGCTCAGCTTGCTAAGTACCTCTTCCAGAGTGAACACCAGAGTACTAAACCTTTGAAATTTATTTTATATTTTTTGTTTTATTTAATTTTTATGACCATAACAAACTATATCAGTATCACAAATGATATAGAATGTGTTTATATTTATTAAGTGAATTCTCTTAAAAAACTTATAAAACAAACACAAACACACAAACTCAATTAATTAATTGAAAATAATCTTGCAATTATTTAACTACAGAAGACATAGTTGATCAGCTAATTCACTTCAAAGAGTAGGTCTAGTTGTCTCTAGGAAAAAAAGATTTTTCCTGACTTTATTTCAGATAAGGTTCCAAAGAGGCAAAGTGAAAACAATTAAGTGAAATAATCTTCAATGCTAGAACTGTCATCAAATAATTAGATTAGTTTTAGGATGCATGCCACCATACTAGGTGTCGTGGGGTTTTCAAAGCTTAAAATTAATCTCCTTTGAACTCTTTTTGACTCAAAACAATCTTAATTACAATAGCATTTCCCAAGACTAAACCTCCTAATGCTATTCAGGACAGAGCTGGTTATTAAAAGATTTCAGAGATGTTTATTGATATGCGCATGGTATGATCTTTAAAAAACCTATTATATTAAAAAGCAAATACAAAAAATGTAATATAGTATAAATTGTTAGAAGGCAATTAGTTGGTTCTTCCTTTTTTAAATGCTAAGCCTCTGGTTTTATGTTTGGAATATCTTTAATATGCCATTCATGAAGAAGGGGTTTACATAAATTCTATTAATATTTAAAACTTAAAGTACCCCAAAATTATATAGAATCGTAGCTACCTTGAAATCACTCCCTGTATCATTTTACTCTAGAAAGAAATCTTCTGAATTAATCTAAGTCTTGATTATAAAAGTCAATGGGAAAATTGATCTTTCAATACTTTTTCTAAGAATTCATAATATTAAATCTGTGTGTATATTTGTGGGGGGGTGCTATCTTATTTTTTGTTTCTCAGGAAGCAATTAATGTCAGTCTGTTCTGGAAGTGTATGGATAACAAAGAATAAACAACAAGACTACCTTTCTTCTACCTTGTTTCATGGTTGTTTTAATTTAGTGAGGCAAGTTGTCTTTATATTCATTACACAATTATTTATATTAAGTGTATTATATGCCAGGAAGTATTTAAAACACTAGGGGCTATGTAGTACACGAAACAAGACACAGTGTATGTCTCTGAAGATGTCTTCATGGTAGCATGCAAGATGGACATTAATCACTTACACAAAGTAATTTAAATGTAAAACTGTTAAATTATCCACAATGGAAAGATAAAGAATATTATGAAAGCATATAATAGGAAATTTTCTTAAACAGGCATATCAGAAAAATCATTCATAAGGATTTTAGATACAAACAGATCAGGAATTAAGCAAGTGTTCATGCACATACATGTGTACACTTGGCATCCCAAGAAGAGGAGAGTGTAGGTGCAAAGCCTTTGTTTTGAGAGGTATTTTGGCAATGATGGGGCACTGGGGTGCAACAGATACGGCTGGCTGGAATGGGGGAATATAAAGAAATGTGGCTTGCAAATAAAGTTGGGCACCACAGGATTTGTTAAGGTATTAAGATATTTTGACTATTGGCCAGGCGCGGTGGCTCACACCTGTAATCCTAGCACTTTGGGAGGCCAAGGCGGGTGGATCGCTCAAGGTCAGGAGTTCAAAACCAGCCTGAGCAAGAGTGAGACCCTGTCTCTA
>CAUYRT010001106.1:0-22172 GCA_963574885.1 Lepilemur ruficaudatus
TTAATTGGACAACTAAAAATATATAGAAAAAATTAGCCAGGCATGGTGGCGCATGCCTGTAATCCCAGCTACTCGGGAGGCTGAGGCAGTAGGATCACTTGAGCCCAGGAGTTTGAGGTTGCTGTGAGCTAGGCTGACGCCTCAGCGCTCACTCTAGCCTGGGCAGCAGATTGAGACTCTGTCTAAAAAAAAAAAAAAAAAAAAAAATGTCAGAGATTCACTTCTTTAAATCAACGCTTTCTAGTTGTACACTCTCTTTGGAAATGCATGAATCCTTCCATATAGAGCAAGGCAAAGCAATGAGACCAGTCACTATAATCTTCATGAGGAATTGCATATAGTTTCCATGGTCAGGGTTGTTCGGTTTAGTGGAAATAAAGCTCACTGGTGAATAAGGTGGCCAGGTATCTAGTTCTCTTTCTTGAAGTGATAGTTTTGTTAAGTCACTGTTTTAGTCAGGACTCTCCAAAGAAACAGAACCAACAAGATGGATAGATAGATTAAAGAGGACTTGTTAGGGGAATTGACTCATACAATTAAGGAGGCTGAGAACTTTCATGACAGACCATCTGCAAGCTGGTGAACCAAGGAAGCTGGTTCTCAACCAAAGGCTTGAGAACTTAGGGAGCCACTGGTGTGAGTCCAAAGGTCATAGAACCTGGAATTCTGATGTCCAAGGACAGAAGAAGGGTGTTCCAGCTCCAGGAGTGGGGAGGGAGAAAGAGAGAGAGAGAGAGAGAGACAGGGAGAGAATTTGCTTTTCCACTGCCCTTTTGTTTTATCTGAGCCTTAGCTAATAGGATAGTACCTGCCCACATTGGGTGAAGGAAGATTGTTCTTTTTATTCAGTCCGCTGATTCAAGTGTCAATCTCTTCTATAAACAACCTCCCAGACATATCCAGAAATAATGTTTTACCAGCTATTTGGGTATCCCTTAATCCATTCAAGTTGACACCTACAATTAACCATCACAATCACCTACCTTTTCTGAGGATCAGTCTTCTGATTTGTAAAACAAGAGAGATGCTTCTATATTGGCTGCGGTCTCAATATAAATCTTGTTACTTAATAACTAAAGTGGATATAGGAGCCAGCTATCCCTACATCAGATTCTGTAGAAGAAATCATTTAACAACACCTTTGACAGGTGTTCAGATTCTGGCAGAATTTAGAGAGATTTCTGTCTGTGTCTGCCAAGGCAGCTCTATCCATTGCTATATAGTTACCATTAAGTTTTCCTTTGTACTGAGCAAAAATGTAATGGTAAGAGCAATTAGAACTTAGATATTTGAGTCCTCCTTCTTCACCCAGTCACCTGTGAGTCAATGGACAGTCCTGTATTATTTATGTTTCCACTGTATCTTACCATGTATTTTCATAATTGTTCGGATATTATCCTTCGCCGTTCAGCGATCTCATCTGCAGGAGTTTGTTTCTCTTTTGGTTCACTCCTCCAACTCTGCCCTATAATCTTGATGAACATAAAAAGTTGCTGAGGAATATTTGATATTCTGACAGGTTTATCTTCCTCATGTATGGGCTCACCTTGGATCTCAACATTGATATCTTTCATTCTTGGTTCACCATCTTTATCTACTCCATTTGCACATGATAATGTGGCTTCAATCCCTGTTATAATCATGGTTTACAATGTTATTTCTGACAATTTTGTTCCTTTTTCGTCCATAGCCACACATGGAAACTTGTAGCTTGGCCCCTATTCTCTTTTTATCTAAGAAGGAGGTGGAGTAAATTTCCATATGCGGACATTTCATCTCAGGTCTTCTGCATACTTCCCTGATGAAAAAGCAAAGATAAAAATGGGAATGTCAAGCCACCCATAGAAGTAAAATGGGACCCTCTTTTGTACATGACCACAGGCACATGGACAATGACAGATGAGCTATTAGCTCTGGGAGATCCTGGTTTTATCAAGCGTAACTTGTCATTTCTAAGGTTTTCTAGTAACTGCTAATGAATCACTGCTAATTTTCCTATGCTGTTTGTCGCAATTACTGGTCTCAAGAAGTCAAAGAGTTTCATATGGCCTTTTAGTATATCTGAAGCTTTGCAGACTCAAAGATTCTGTTGACTTGTGCTCCTCAAACTGACTTGGATGTACTAATGTCTCCCACATACTGTTTGTCCAGGCAGCTGGTCTTACTAGGTAGTAGAACCGACTATTTAATAAAGTCTCCTTTGAGACCTGAGCATTTTCCTTTGTGGCCATCTCCTTGAACTCAGCCTTTATAACTAACTTGTGTAACCTTGGCTGGTCACAGGAGCAATTATGACAGTACACCTGCACAGCTGTTGAGGACCTGACTGTCTTGTTTAAGGACCTTCTATATTCCTTCTGGCACCACTGAACTTACACTAAAGTTTATCTCTGATAATATCATCCTGGTGGTGGTATTCTACTCCTTTAAAGGACACATTTAAGCTACTACTCTGATTTCCATTCTCCTCTCTACTTCAGCATCTCAGTGACTGGCTACAAGTCTAAAACAATGCTAGTCTACCCAGAGGGCTCTCTATTGCCTGTCAATTTTCAGAACAAGGAGACACCCATTGGAGCCAAACCCAAGGGAAGAACAACTAAGCTGGATGTGTGTGTGTGTATCTCCATATATTTGTATTTAATAGATTTATGTTTATTTCTACACTCACAAATTTGAGGGCATTTGAGATAAATTCTCTGCATTTATTCTGATACATGTTGTTTCCCCTTTGGAATCTGTAAACAGAAACTGTCATATTAGGTTCCACATCTCTAGTTATATACCAAGCATAATTGTAGAAGTGAGGTTGAGTATATATGCATCTCTACTGGGTATACTGCATCATTTAATGATGCTTGATGCTAGAGAAATACTATTTGATATCCAGGTGGCAAAAGTAGTTAATTCTGTGGTATTTCATTTCTAAGTGTTCCCTCCATTTCTGATATCCTTGATCTTCTATTATTCAGTGATTTGTCTGGCCCAAGAAAGCACCTTTACTTTCCAGTGAACCATAATGTGATAGAGGTAACTTTAAGAAACTGGTTCATTGTGATGAGCATGGATCAAGGGAATAGATGTGCAGTGACATCTCTTACTTCCAGAAACTTATCAGAGAGTCTTTATGTCCCCTATAAGATGAACCTGGAGACACTCAGAAATTTCTTCACAATTCATCTTCCTTTGCCCACTACACCAACAGAACAATTGGCATCTTTGGGACCCATCACTCTAGGGTTTGCTTTTGAGGTTAGTTTTCTCATTTATCATGCTGAAATTTTCTCATATGGCCATGGTCCCTGTACCTTGTTACAGTGCAATAAATCCAGTAAGGCTTCTGATAATTAAGACTTCTGTTTGGCCTTTCTTGATTCAGCCTTCACACTTCTTATAGGTGGGCAGCAGGGTTCTCTGCTCAGTGCAGCCTCCTGGATTCTAATGATCTGTACTCTGTCCACTCTATCCCATAACTCAGCACAGGAAGCTCCTTCTAGAGTTCTTCTTTGGGCTGAAATAACAACAGGATTGCCATTCTCTGTTTGGTATTTCAAGGTGGAAATTGTCAGAAAGTAAAATTTGGAATTTACCAAATGCAATTTTTTGATCAAAGTTTTTTTAGCTGATAATTACTATTATTAGCAATAATGATGAAAAGCTTGGAGAAATTAAATACTATGAAATGGATACTATAAGAACCATTAAAAAGGGCTTAGAGTTATGATCAGTCCTCCACCTGTCAAGGGGATTGTTGTGGATGCCTTGTGACCACATTTTGCATAGGCCTCAGGGTGTGTCAATTTGTCTCAGTGGTTCTTCATCATGCCGATTGAGCTATTTACTGCAAGGTAAAGGCACATCTCCTGACTAGTGATGTCAAGACAAATTCAGTTACCCTCAGTAGGGCTCCACCAGCCAGAACCAGTGTATCTCTGGTATCAGTAATAGGACACTGTGAGGCTTGAAGCAAGTATGAGAACTCCTCTTTACTCAGCCAATCGTGGAATTCTGCTTTCTTTCAGAGAGTCATCTCCTGGAAAGAGAAGTGCCTCTGGCAGAATTCTAGGGGTCCTGTGATCCTCTTTTCACCATTCTGCCCTCTTCTTTCACTCATTAACTTCTTGACAATGTATCTTCCTTAATCATTCCAGCTCCTTCTGTTTCTCTTCCTGTGTTAATCCTTCCACCCATTGCAAACTCATGGCGTGCTCTGAAATGCCACAGCAAAGAGAGGTACTTCTAAAGACCACCCCCCTCTTCCACTTCCATCTTATCCTTTTGAGTCACATAGTTGGTGAACAAATGGAGCAGAAAACAAAAAAGCACATAAATTCTAAAGGTCAGTGGAATAATTTCTTCAGGGTTTTTATATCCTGGATCTCAAGTGGAGCTCAAATAGAACCTGAGCATTGAGAAAAAAGGTCTGAGTTGGAGCTCAAGATATATTTTACTAGCCGAGGGACTTTGGGCTTTATTTCCTCATCTCTAAGAAAGAAAAAATAAAAACCTACTTCATAGTCCTACTGGGAATTTAATGAGATAGTTTATGCAAAGTGCTTATCACACTGCATGGCACATAAAAAGTGTTCAGTAAATGTGATCTGTTGCTAACATTTGTAACACCTCTTTTCTCAAAGAACTGTGGGAAACATGCTGTTTGTCAGACTTTGTTTATGGAAATGATAAACTTTCGCCAGTGTAATTTTTATCTATCCTTTGTTTCTTCATCAATCTTTTGATAACATGCTATTAAATATTAATAATTCATGCTAATTGGAACTAGTGTGATAAGCTATCCTTCTCATCAGTATTAGCAATATTTTTAATGTGGCATAAATATCTGCCTTTTCTAGCTTTAAGGTCTGTGATGCTCTGATAATAATGCTACGTGAGAAACATTAGATGTGGAGTTCAACTTTTTAAAATTGTCCTGAAGGTGGTAACCAATAATTTAAAAGTAGTAACTAAAACTGTACAAATTAAATTGTCCTTTTCAAATGTCTGTACATTTGCTTTTCTTATATGCAGATATTTTACACAGAAAGAAGTGATGCAAGAAAAATATAAATAAATATTAGGTATAAACCAGATTCTTAGTCTTCCTTTATTTCCTGATCAGATGCATGATAAAAAGATTGGCTGGGTGAGAAACAGTAAAAAAATGGCAAAATTAAGTCATGATCAATATCTGTAACTTAATGGAGGTGAAATAAGGCTTACTTGCTTTTATCCCTAAAAGTTAAAATAATTTTGAAAATCAAGCTGCCAAAATAAAAGTGTAGATTTTATGATGAAAGCAGTGCCCAAGAGATACATCATTGAGAAATTATGTGTCATTGATTTGCTGTTGCTAGTCAAATGAATGCCTAACTCAGGTTAATTTCAGAAAAAAATATTACAACTTGTTTTAAAACAGTTTAAATATTCTAGATGAGAATAACAGTTTTTCATAAAAACAAAATTACCATAATCAAGTCAAAATCTGTTTACCCTGGAAAAAAGTGCTAACATGAAAAAAGAGTCGTTCAACATTTTTCCAAAATTTTGTCAGAGCTCCTTTAGAAACAACTCAAGTGCTCTAATTTTAACATTGGCATCATTAATCCAACATATTCATTGAATACCCACTATATGTCCAGATTTCTACTTATGTATAAGATCTATAACATAGTTTAGATAGTTTAATCCAAGAACATTGATTTCACACTCTATGACACATATATCAATGAGAACATAGGAATTCACACACAAAAATAATAGCACTACCATGACAGATTAATAAAAATGATATGCATTTTCTACATCTAGGACATTTATTCATTATTTGGTCAGCTTTTCTGTTTCAGGTACTATATTATGAACTATATTTATAGCAATGACCAAGCAGGAAAACATCTCTGCCTTTGTGAAATTTATATTTTCCTCAGAGAAGGCAGACAATAAACAAAACATGTCAGCTAAGTTTGTCAGATTAGTACTATAGGGAGAAAATCAGGGAAAATTGAGGTGTGGTACTGGGAGCCAGGCCAGCCCCACTATGGAGACGGCTCTGAACCATGACCAGAATGAGGAAAGTGAGCCTTAAGGAGCTTAGGTAAGAGCATTCCAGGCAAAAAAATTAAAAGGTAGACACTTCCTGAAGAGGGAGCATGTCTACCATGTTTCAGTAACTAAAAAGAAGACAAAAAGGTTAAAGTGAGTAAGGGCAAGAATAATGTAAGAGAAGTAAAGGGGACCAGATTGTGCAGAACATTGTGAGCGTTTGGGCAGGCTTTGGCTTTATGCTGAGGGAGATGAGGAGCCACTGGAAATTTTTGAAAAGAGTAATCTGTGATATGACTTCAGGTTTAATAGAATTACTTGGTTGCTGTGTCGCATAACTTCATGGTCCTCAAACTGGGATATTGTATCACTAAGAACATAGGGTCGCATGCTTAGAGTTACACAAAAATCCCAGGATAAGTTAGAAACATATTCCTGAAGGGTAAAATTTACCCTCAAGATTATGGAGGAAATATTACCATGTTAAGAAAAACATTTAAACATTATATAAATTATTGTAAAATTCCCATGATTTTAAAGATAAAGTGAAGCACCAATGATATTTCATGTTTGTGGCATCTCAGGCTTTAATCTTATGAGTTCAAGGCTCTTGGCTATCAAGAATAATTTGGTGGAAAATTTGAGAAAAATTGTCATAATTTATGTGCCCTGAGAATTGGAACAGTGTCTTATGTTAGTGCAAAAAGCTTATGAGATAAAATAGTCAAGTGTACACATTAAGGTGTACTAAGTCACCCTAATTATTTATTTGTGCAGTCTTAATAGTATATTTTAAAAACAATGCAAATATATCTTAGTGATTTTTAAAAATAGAAATAAGGTAAAATTTAAGGAATCAATTTTGTTCGTCTGACTTGCTTATTAATTAACTCTGGATAAGTTACTGAAGAGTGGGCTGTGGTTTTCTCATCTATTTTATAATGGGCGCACAATATAATGCTGGAATAATCTATGTAATAGAACTTTGGCTATTTGCTAAATGAAAGTGTGGCTTGCAATTGTATCTTTATGGAGTAGATTCGTCAGCATTACAGCTTCCGGTTGACATGTGTAAATACATACTTTGTGGATAATAATAAAATATTATTAAACTACTTGCACATTAGATACTATCACTTAATATGTCTTATCTAAGACTTCTATAAGTAAAATTTATATCAAATCTTACAAAGACAATATTTCAGACCAGTTTAAGACCTAGAACAACACTCTGTGAGTTTTGAAATTGGTTTTCAGCACCACGGACAGCGTTACTGCTGTAGGCAATGAAAGGCTTGTGATATCAAAAAACTTCAGTAGGGAGAATTTTAGTTCATATACCTGCCCCTGAATTTAAATAGTATTATAACAAAGTGGGAGGGAAAATGCCTTTTTACTTTAAAATTTAAAAAATAGGGGCTTCAAAACTGACCATAAAAATTAATTAAACAAATATATATTGAACACATCATATGCTCAGTAAAACCTTTGTTTTATAAATGGTGTAATTTACCAAAAGGATTCTTTTAACAATTTAATTTTGCTATTTTGCTCTTATTTTCAGATAATATATAGTTATGCACTATAGTATGCTACAATTATCAAATTTCATATAACATGTTATTTGACATCTGTTTTTTAAATGGTTTATAAAGCTTGGATTACCTGTAGATTTTCAGGTATATCCTTTAGCCATTTCATCATCCTACATCAACTTTAGCCCTACAGCATTCCCCTAAACAGCAACAATGTTAACATAACGTGTTATGTGTTAACTTCTCTAGTTATAAAACTTATACTTTTCCACAAAGAGGTGTCCATTAACAACAAGCTTGACATCTAAAATTATTTTGTGGGAGATACATATTGCTTTTTCAAATTGGACAAAAACTTAAATAAATTGTAAGATAAGGAAAAATTAAACATAATGTAAATATATTTAAACCCCCAGAGTAGAATTAAAGTTTTTAAAATCCATACTATGTTTCTTAAATGTTTAACTTACGTTTAATTAAGGTAGTTGATTTCAAACACGGTGGAATGATGTGCTGTACACCATTTAATCATACTGCTAACTGCTGCATTGCCAAAGGAACTTGAGTTAAAATGCTTCCACTTTTGGCCAGGAGATGGAGCTGTCATGTAAGATGCTGCCTTGAATTTATTTATTTATTTTTTCAATTTAGCATGCTGTTTTCTAACAGACAGTGGGTACCATCGAGTGAGTGTCAGAATAGAAAGCTAAGACAGAAGCAGAGAGGATGCTGCGGTCATCCTTTCTTGTTTTTGTTTTTCTTTAATGAGGACAGAACATATGTGAGATTTTACTTTCTCCTCTAGTAAATGTTCTGAAGGATTGTGTTGGAGACTATTAGATTCAACACATACATGGATTCTGTGCTATCATTTATGATTCTCTTTATTTCAGGTAAGCCAGCATGATTCTATCTTTGATCTATCAATGAATTGTTGTCTGTTAATAGTGACATTTATGACAAGATGTGTGCTTTGTAAGCTTGTATTCAGATCCAAAAGATTCAAAAGCTCTAATTTTAGCTGTTGTGCATGTAAAAATCTTCCTAGGCCAAAATGAGCTCTGACTATGACACGCTGTATTTTAACGTTTCTTTGGCTTTCTAGTTATTAGTGTCCGTCTATGGCTATATTTGTTTACCTTTTGAAGGTAAAGCTTTCCAAGTGAAGGATGGTTCTTGCTCTCTCAAGGGAAATACTGTTCCTTAATGCAGTGAACAAATTGTAGAGATGTAATGAAGCAGATTAACATGGCAGTGGCTCTGCCAAAGCCCAGGGCTGAACCTTCTGATAGCAGCCTCAGAGGCACGCCAGCATCCTAAGCCCAAAGGCCTTTTGAACAATTCCTGCCGGCTATGATGATATAAATTGTTTATGCTTTTGTTGATACATTTTAGAAATACATAAGTCATTTCTCACACATGAATCAGATGTATGTAATGTGTTTAATATACTTGGAATGATGGTATAGACCCCCACCCCACCCCCAGTATGAATGTGAGGAGTAAACCGAAAACAAATTGCTGTGAAAATGGATTTTTCTTAGATTTCAGTGGATTTGTGGTGATAGGACTATGGCCCCATTTAAAACAGTTGATATTATAGAAAGTGCTCACATTTTCAATTATTTTAGGTCATGTGACATTAGCTGTGCTAAAGAGTGGAATGACTCAGTAGGTGGAAATTGCACGCACCAGCCTAGCTCCTTTCTGCAGCTTCTCATGGTTTCCCCTAAATCCTCTTTTTATTATTGTCAGAATAGTAGGAATAAAGAAATATAGATATCCTATGGATAAAAGACACTGATGGTCATTTAGATAAATTTAAATAAATTTTAAAATATTTAAAAATTATTTTTGTAACATCATTTTTACATGCCTAACTCCTCTCTTGGAAAGAGCTCCGTGTGTGTGTGTGTGTGTGTGTGTGTGTGTGTGTGTGTGTGTGTGTGTGTGATGGTGATGGTGGAGGTGGCAGGCGGGGGGCGGGGGCGTGCATCAGGATGTTTCTATCTCAGTCATCGTTCTCCTATAAAGAGGGAGTTGTGCTGTGTCAGAGGTTGTGAAAACTATGGGGAATGATTTTATTAAATCATTTGGACAAATTGAGGAAAAAAATGTCTGTTCTTTTAATATGATGAATCAATAAAGACTTGCAGTTCTAATGTTCTACATACAGGAGGATTTTTAGAATCACAGGGGTTTTTTTTTTAGCATTTATCTATTTTATCATTTAAAGAAAAGCAACTGTGGTTGAAAGATTAAGTGGCTTTCCCAGAGTCACATACTAAATTAGAATCAAGCAGGGCTAGAACACTGATTGACAGTTTTCAATATCTTCCATAGCAGTAACATGACTTAACTCTGGTGCGAACATACCCAGATGGTATATACCAGATGTGTTGATATTAACTATATGTGTGTTTGGGGTGGGAGGTAAATTCTATAAAATAAAGTTTCTTTCAGTGATGGGTTGCTCAATGGCATATTATATGCAGTGCTCAATTTTCACAGGGTTTTTGTCCAATCACCCCCCAAAAAACTCAATTAACAACTATGGAGACTTTCTCTTTCTTAGAATGCTTTGTTCACTGTTAGATGAGTTATACTATTCTATCCTATGGCCATAAATGACATGGATGGCTAGATACTAGCTCACAACTGTACTCTTCCTACCTAATAGAACAAACTTCACACATAAATTAATCTGTTGATAACTGTAAGGGTATCCTCCCATGTCCTGGTCTTCCCTCCTTTTTTCACTTACTAGGCACAGGTTACACCCTACTTCTTCAATATTTGGGGAAAAGAATGGGATTAAAATGTGTCTCTTTTAAATATGATAGTTATGGAGTACCACATATCTACCAAGAAATGTCCATGGTAGAGATTGAGAAATAAACAGTCACAGAGCTTACCTCACTTACCTCATAGAGTTTAACATGGAACTATATGTAGTATCTGTGCATGTATAATGCTCAAAACATTATAAACACCAAAATGGGGAATGAAGAAAGGTGAAAAGTGCATGTGATGGGAATATGATCACCTGTCTTGTGCCAGGCACTGTGTTACATTCTGGGATTCAGAATAAAACAGTTGTGACAATTTCTGTCCATGAGGAGCTCAGAGCCCAAAGAAAAAGATTTTAGAAGATATTACAGTTGAATTATATCTTTAAGAGTATTTGGATAAAAATAAATAAAAAAAGAAAGATGCTTATTCCAGGAACAGGGGTGAGGCAAGCAAACTTACGGAAATGGGGAACTATAGGGCATTCTATAGGAGAACTATAGAGAATGGAAATAATCCAATGATTGAAACCTTTGTTGTTGTTGTTGCTTTTTCCCTGGGGCAGCAAAAGTAAAGGTAATGAATTTGGCTTTTGATGTTGATGTTTTGCATTGGATACACTGATACATACTCACACACAGAGATGTTGTGTAAGAAGCCAAAATTTTTCTGTCTATGTAAGTTAAGGCCAAATATAGGGATGGATCTGCATGAAGTTGTGGGCAAGAATTAGGTCACATATAAATGAACATCAATGGGGAATAAGAGCGGAGTGAAGATGACTGAAAGCATAATTTTCACATTAGGGGAGTAAAAGGAATCTAGAAAGGATTCATTAAAGGATTAATTGTGGAAAGTAATGGGGGAAGTTGGAGGAATAACAATGTCATAGGAGGCAAAGCAGGTAAATTAAATACCAAAGCAGGCAACAACATAGAACCCATAAAGGGGCTGATGAATAGGAGAATAGGGTAGTGCTGATGGACTTTCTTATTATTATTAGATCATGAATGAATTTTAAGAAAAGAGGTTTTGTAGATTGGCAGAGACAGGGACACTGACTGAGGAGTAAATGAGAAATGAGAAATCTGAGTTTTAAGACATTTACCAGAGAAAGATAAGAGATAATATTTTATAGCTTGATTTTAGTTAGGATTAGAGAAACCTAAGCCTCTTTGTAGAATAAGGATATGAAGTCAATAGAGAGAAATTGAGGAAATAATAAATAAAAAATAAATCATGGTCCTAGAAGAGAAAAGAGAAGGAAGGTTCAAGAATGTTATTTCTTTGAGACAGGAAGAAAGTGTGGGTGATGATATAGAGCCAAGTTGATGAAACTCACTTTGGGTGGCCTGTTCTTGGAAATTAGATCCTTGTCTGTAAGATAAAATATCTCTTCTATTTAAATCAGTTGGTTCCTCAGAAAAGGCTATTTGTGGCATATGGACTTTCTGGAGGAAATAATTAATCCTCAGTAGCAAAACACTTTCCCGCAGAACACATTTTAGTCACATTAATCCTTGAATTGGAGACTAATAACACTCTGTCATGTTAAACTTACGGTATATGCTTCAGTTAGTTATTTCTTATTCAGAATGACCTGTTTAAAAACAGGCTCTATTTAAACCTTGCCCTAGATTAGACCAGCACGTATCTATTATGCATATCTAGTTTGATTACTAAAGGCTGGTTTGCCAGCATCTAAATTAATTATTCAAGCTCCTTCCTTCTTTAACTCCCTCGGTTTCATTAGTACTTTCACCAGAATTTGGGTAAAGAGAAGAGAAAGTTGATGTAATCACAAATTTCCTTCCCACAAGGAAACCGCGTTCTTTATGAAGCTTCCCACCATAAATTCTCTTTTTTCCCTGCCCTTTCTGTTGGCAGTCTCAGAATCCTCTTGCATCTTTCCTAGAGCCAATCTCTTCTAGGCATTGTCTTGCACTCACTTATCATGGAGTGGCAGTAGGAAGCCTTGAAGAAGAGACAGACACTGATGAATTTTATACACATTTTGATCATCATGATGAATACCATTAGCAATAGAGCATTCCCTATGGAAACATTATTTCTATATAGAAAAAGATAACCTACATCAAGAACATGACATGAAATCGTATTAAAAACAAAAAGTAAAATCTGTTTGCTGATCTCCCTATAATATTCATGTCAGTGTCATCTCCTTATCAAATGTGGGTTTAATGAAATTGGAGTTGAGTGGAAGCAGAGGTGGAAGTTGGCATTGAAAGACAAAGTGCAAATTTTTTTATAGTAATATTTGATTAAACTTTGTAATCAAGACCTTTACTTGGAAGAAGAGATAATTACTAACTACATGAATAATAAAGAAAAATTTCAATCATGTAATATCTTTTTGTTTATTTGTGAAAAGTTTTAGAGAAATGGTTTAAGAATTCAGTTATTTAAATGTATCTTATGTATCAGAATGTGTAAAAATATTTTTGAGGGTAAAGCAATCATAATTTTAGTTAAAGTTTTTAAACTTTCTTTTTTCACATAAAATGATCTTAGGGAGTAATCACCCTCAAGAAGTGCTTTGAATTGTCTAAATTATTATTATAGTTTTAAATTATTAAGTCTTGATATTTAGGATCAGTTGGGATTATAATGTGCTTTCAAGATGAACATGTCTTGGTGATATTAACAAATAAATATGCAATTATGTGATTGTGTAATTATACCCTGCTACATCTTGTGTTGGGTGATATGTGTGGGAGAGTGATGAAGGAATAACAAAATTCCTCTTAAGCATGTATGAAGGATAGAGGATTCGTTGGAATATCGTAATAAAAGAGAGAGAGTTTGTGATAAGATTAGGATAAGAGAAGACTGACACTATCTCCTTTTTCTGAATAACTGATTTCAAAGGTGAAATATCTAGGGCATGAAGCAAGCCCATCAGGGGCAACAGTGATGATATCCCTTTTCAGCCCACCATTACCAACCAGGATGTTTTCCTCCTTTTCTGTGTACCCCCTAGAGTCAGCAATTGAGGGAGCCCAACAATTGTCAGGTAGCTAAGATCTGTCAGAGTAGTGCTTAGACCTATACTTGCTGTTTTTTGCCTCAACAGTCCTGGAAATCAGGAGCCTAGTTATATAGACAGAGTGATCGTAAAATGTATCATCTAAACCAGGATGTCATTTGTTAATTTCTTCAGCATGGCAGATGTAAATCAGGACTGTCCTAGGCAAACTGAGACGCACAGTTGCCCTGTTTCAAAGGACGAAAAGAGAGGAAAGTCAGAAGAGGACTCTGCCATGTTTTGCATTTAATCAGTCTACTCAAATAAATTGTTGATTACTTTGGTGCCTGGGTGTCAGAAAGTTAAAATGTAAAATGACCCATCAATTAAAGAGCATTCAGATAAACTGCTTCAATTGTTGGCCTTGATAAATACACCAAATGAAATCTCTAATGACTCTTACTGAACCCTTTGTTATATCACCAAGAATGATATAACTCTATGAATTTTCAGCCTGACTTCCCAGGAAAGCCAATTGTGTGGAGAAAAAAAACTGTCAGCAAATTATATGCTGTTATTACCAACCTAGACTCATAGCAGCATAAATCTACTCAAACATAAAAGCAAAAACAGGATAAAATATTGATTCAAATTATTTTCACATTTAGATATGCATCTTCTAAGGAGTTTCCATGAACACGTAATAGGAAATTAGTTCCAAAACCACTGGCACTTTCTCCAGCATGACACCTATCTCAAATCTCCGTAATTTTGGCATGCACATAGATGGGCTTTCAACAGTCTATCATCTAGGTTTCTTAAATTCCCCTCCTCCAACTGTCATGTTCTTTACTCTTCCTCCGACACTCACTCCCATGGTTTTATCTTAGACCTCTTTATGGCCAGTCACCGTGATCTGCCCATAATCTCTACTTTATGCATCGGCACCACCTGTCTAGCTCAATTTATCTAGAAGCCCAACTTAAACACTTCTTTAATCCAACCAGGGTTGTAAATCCTGGTTTAATCCCATTAATCCTATTAATCTTATCACACTTTGATTGTCCTTGACTTAATGTCCTCTTTCCTTTCACTAAATAAATTCCATGGTCATTGATAATAATCACTCTTTATGTATACATACACATTTAACAAACCTCTCCTTGTCTTAATGTTTTGCTTTGGTTTGGTTTTTGGTAACTGCCTGGATAAATTCTCATGCTGATTACAGCTAACTCCCCCATTACTCCATGCCTGTACCCATGCAGCTGGACACAAGCACAGTGGGTCTTTCGTGATGTCTGTCAATTATGCCCTAGACCATTCACTCTTCCACCTTCCTGGACTTAGATTTCATACCCTCTCTTCTCTCTGCAAACCAACAATACCTCCTACCCAATCTTCACTCTCAGTTGACACCTTTGCTTCAATTTGGAAACAATCAGGAAAGATTTCTCCCTGCAGACTTCCATCACTACATGTACCTCCTCACCAAGTTCTGCACCCACATAACCTGACCTCCCACCTGTTACCTTAAATCAACTACCCCTGCCTCTATCTAAAATAATCCCTGCATATGTGCACTACATTCTTACCTACACAAGGGCAACACCGTGTGAATTTTTTCTCTTTCTCTTCTACATCAATAATTTTACCTCTTAACTATATCAACATACAAGCGTTTTATTGTTGCTCCTATATTGAAATTATTTTTTACTTCTTTCATCAACCACATCTTCATTTCTTTTCTACTCTTTGCAAAAATATGTATCAAAAGTATTTGCTATATTCTCTGTCTCTATTTCTATCCTTCTGTTATCTTTTAAATCCACTTTACTCCCATCATTTTACCAAATCAACTCTTAAGGGTCCAATGACTCCCATATTGCCAAATCTGGTGGTCCATCCTCAGTTTTCATCTTACTTGACCACACAGCAGTATCGGACACAGTGTATCACTCTCTGTCCCTTGGTACACTGCCTTCCCTTGGGTTCCAGGACATCACACAATGTTGACTCTTCTCGTCCCTCACTGTTCACTCCTTCACAGTCACTCTACTCTTTTCTTTAACTAGATCTACTTTCTTGTGATCTCATTGAGCTGCCTGGCTTTAAATGCCATGTAAATAATGACAGCATCAAAATCATCCAAATATTTAGCCCCAGTTTTTTGTTTTTTGTTTTTTTTTTTTAGACAGAGTCTCACTCTGTTGCCTGGGCTAGAGTGCCGTGGCATCAGCCTAGCTCACAGCAACCTCAAACTCCTGGGCTCAAGTGATCCTCCTGCCTCAGCCTCCCAAGTAGCTGGGACTAGAGGCATACACCCCCATGCCAGGCTAATTTTTTCTATATATTTTTAGTTGGCCAATTAATTTCTTTTTATTTTTTTAGTAGAGACGGGGTCTCACTCTTGCTCAGGCTGGTCTCAAACTCCTGACCTTGAGTGATCCTCCTGCCTCGGCCTCCCAGAGTGCTAGGTTTAGCTCCAGTTTTCTGCTGAACTAGATGTATGTGTTTAATTGCGCATTTAGTTTGAATATCTAGTAAATATCTCATAGTTAACATCCCAAAACTAACTTTCTGATCTTCCCTCTCCCCAACCAACCTGTTCCAACCCCAGCCCTCCCCATCTTATTTGTTAGAGAGGAAACTCCAGTCTTCCTGATCCTCAGGCTGAAAACCCTGGTGTCACCTTTGATGATTCTCTTTCTCTCATATCCCACATCCAATCGCTCAGGAATTCCTGTTGATTTCAACTTCAGAATATATCCAGAATCTATGTTTTGCCACCTTCATGCTGCCACCCTGGTCAAGCCCCTCACCATCAAGTCTCTCCTGGATTTCTGTTTTAATTTTCAAACTAGACTTCATTCTTTTACTCCTTCTCCTCAAAATCTATTTTCAACAGAGCTGACAGAAGTAAGATTATGCCACATGCTGCTGAAAATCCTGTAAGCAATGCCCAATTTTCTCAGAGCAAAAGCTGTCCTATAATTTCCAATAAGACACCATCTAACCTTGTCTCCGTCCCATTACATACAGTGTTTCTCAGAACTCATCTCCAATTTTTTCCTCTTAAGCACTTTAACTATTTCTTGAATATTACAGAAACACTTCAATCTTTTGGGCTGTTTCCTCTGCCTGGAAGGTTTTGCCTCGGGTATTTGCATGACTAACCTCCTCAGCTGCTTAAAATCTGTGCTGAAATGTGATTTCTAAATAATGCCTTCTCTGACCATCCTATTGAAAATCTTAGCCCCCTTCCTCTAGCCCCATTGTTCTGATCTCCCATTTTCTGCTATACTTTCTTTTCTTTGTTATACTTCTCTTTGTTTTCTTTCGTTTCCTTTCTTTTTCCCCTTCCCTTCTTAGAATTCTTATCACCGTGTGGCACACTGTATGCTTTCCATATCCCGTCAGTAACGAAAGCTCCAAGTGGGCAGAGATTATTATTTGTTTGATGTTTTAATGTTTCACAAGTGCTCAGAATGGTTCCAGGTGTAAAGAAGGGACTAAAAAATGTCGAATAAATGAATGAATCTTAGACTCTTAAATTTATTCCTTTAAGCTCACCATTCTTTCTCTTTTACTGGACTGATTCACACTTACAAATGTCCAGCACAGTCAGCCTGATTTTCAATCAGTATTTATGCCAAGAAGAAAGAAATGCATGTTATTATTATAAAAACAAGCCTCACAGGAAGGCAAATGTATCATTAATACTGACTGATAATCTACTCCTGATTTATATAACATTTACTATATTTCTCATTTGACTTTACTTTCTCTCATTACTGTTTACTTTCTTTCCATGTAAGTTCCTCAAAGTCAGGAACATGGTCATCATATTTGCTTCCCAAACACCATGCCCAATGTCTGGCAAATAAGAAGTTTTAAAAACACTTTGGCATAGTCATAGGATGAGCACACACTTAAAATTTAATATTGTTGGCGTGTGCTTTATGTCCTGAACTTTATGTGGATTGCTTTAGTTCTTACAACAACCCTGTGGAAAGAAGTATCAGTCTCATTTTTACAGATGTGGTAAAGCTGGTATTCCCTCCAGGCCTCCATTCTTTCTCGATCATTGCAGCATCCTCACTGTCTAATCTCTAGTGACCATATCAGAAAGTTAATTCTACTCCCTTGTTCAGAGATGAATAGAAGTAATGCTTACAATGTAAGATTTCTTGGAAATGTTTTGTTTTCATTTTCAGTTGGAAGCGAACCTTTAGCTTTATGAGTAAGATGCAATGAGTATTATTTTTTTGCTCAATTCTGTGGGAAAAATTGACCACATCTTTTAGTGCTTTCAATCCCTTAACTGTAATAAAAGTATTTACTACCTTAGTTTATATAAACCGCTAGGATTTAATCAAAATTGCCCACTTGACTCTCCTAAAGAATCTTCAAGCATGTCTTGTTCTAAATCTCAGCTTAGATATTTGCCCTTAACACCTAGGTCTATATTGCTTTATTTATAGAAAGTTTTTTCTAATACAAATATGCCAACCTGTTATTTATATCAATACTGAAAAAAAATGTCCACTGAATATATTTCTGCCCTTCATAGATTCCAGAGTTTCAGTGAAATTTTTTTATAATCTGCAGTGCTTCAGAAAATATATATTAAAATGAGCTTGTGTCCTAATTAAATCTAACTCAAATGTCGCTTCCTTTATGATGTTCCTCTGTTTTCATATGCAATGGATACTTCCAGTGCACCCTGCCCCATCTCTACACTAGTTTTAATGTAGACTCCCCAGATATATTGCACCTGAGTTGTCTCTCGTATGTAACTGTGTGCTGTGTAAGAACAGATACTTTGTTGTGTAGTTCTACCAAGGTACCTAGTACCGTACAAATTATCTTCCATAGAAGGCAATCAATATATCTGCTGAGCTCTAGTAAATTAAAACTTCAATAAAGGTACTATTTGAAATTTCTCACTTTTACAACATAATTAGGTCCTACGTCAAATGACTTATTAAAATAGCTCTCAATAGTTTTTCTTAATACAACTGCCTTTAATGCCTTTTAAATTTAGTGTTTGTTTGAGTTGACCATGCAGTGATTTTTAAAATGACACGGATGTAGTATCTATAAAATTTTCAGAGAAAACTTACTAGTTATAATTTGGGAAGAAGTTCTCCTGTCTCTGTCTTTCTCTCTCTGTCTCTGTCTCTCTCTCTCACGCGCACACACACACACACACACACACACACACAGAATCTCTATTTCCAAATCTTGTTTTACTCTATAAATAATTTTTATAACCAATAACCAAATTAACCAACAATAGTCTCTCTCTCTCCTTCACATATGTATACATAGCCTACCTCTCCTCCATCATTATTATCTTCAAAAGTACAGTTTATAAAATATAATGACCTAGCTAGCTTCTATGAGAAGGAATGAAATGTAGATTGCAATACTCTTCTAATGTCGTAATGGCAAGGAATGTGTATTTTGTAGGGATTTCAAACCTTTAATTGCAGAATTGTTTGAGACAACGCCTTACTCAGCCAGTAAGTTTGCTCCCAGGTGCTTCATTATTTTCTCCTGAGACTCTGATTTCTCGGATTCCTGACCTTGGTTGACTCAACCAAAAAATTCTGTTCATTATTAAAGATATTAATAATAAACAAAATATGATTTAATAAATCAATACAAGTCATTTTACAACTTAAAGCATTCTAAAACATGGGAGTGGTTTTTCACTATATTTCAGTATATAATATCTTAGTTTTAGTGACAATGTTTCTAGCAAATGGAGGGAAATGATGTTTCAGGACCTAGTGTTCCCTACAGCAAGTAACAAACAGGAAAATGTAAGCAAAACCAAACCAAAACAAAACAAATAAAAAATGTATTGGCTGGGTAAAGGGTGGCCTATAGACAAGGACAAGTATCTGGAATATTCTGACACATAGGTGGTAAGAAACAATAGAACATTAGCTATTCAGAGGCGAGGCACGAGGAGAGTGGCAGAAAGCAAACAAAAGAAACTTAACAATAGGAATAATAAAAGAAAAATGTCAAAGGGGCATATTTTTACATTTAGACTTTCAAAGACAGCGTGACATCACTTTGTCATAGCAATTTCATGCAAAGTGCTGCGTATGTTGATATGCTGGGTCTCTTCCAGCCCAGTAAAGATTCCTATCACCTGTAGGGCACAAAGTTCTCTCTGCCATGAGTCGGGCTCGGGTATTTATTCCTCAGATCCCTCCATATCCAAATGCCATGGTTGAATGCAAATGCCACAGCTCCTCTCACATGTGGCCCCTTCTCTCTCTGGATTCCAGTAATTATTTTCTCCTTGTGCTGTGCTTCCTGCTGCTGCTAGCCCTGGCGTGCTCCCTGCTTTGTTGGTTTCCCTTAATCTTAACACACCTTTGTGAATAGTCCTTTTTTGTTTGTTTTACTCTCTTCAATTAAATTCTCCTTTTTGGGTATGTCATCTGTTTTCTGCCTAGACTTTGACGGAAACAGTAGCTAACATTTATGGAATATTTACTACAATACAGGCACCATTGAAACAATTCACATGAATCTGACTATTCAATCCTCACAGTGATCCTATGAGTTAGGTACTATTGTGACAACATTTAAAACAGGAGGACACTGAAGAACATACAGTTTAAATAACTTGATGATCACATAGCTAAAAGCTGTCTAAGACAAAATAAAATTCACGGAGTCTGATTCAGCTGAGCTTAAATGTGGTGATAAATTAATTAATACACTTTTAAAGACAATATCTTCTTGATGTCTACATAAATCTCATCAACAAAATCTAAGTACAGGAGAAAAAAAAAAATTAGAAGCAAGTCAGGAAAATTTGGCTCTCAGCTAATAAAAGTAGACACAGAGATCTAAATTTGGAAATAGCCTATACATCAATTGTGCATATCTAAATGTTTCAATATATTAAGTATTTTAATTTTAGGAAAAATGGAAAGGAGAGGGGCAGCATTTTGTTCAACATATAAAGAAAAGCTCTTATTGATGTAAATGTATTATGCATTTAACTAAAAAAGTCTATCTGCTATCATCCTTTTTAATGATCAAACATATATATGAATTAAATTAAAGATAAAAAAATTACTTAAATCTCTAATGACTTAATAAAGTAAAATCAGTAAATGCATTTTGCTTGTCAGTTATCTCCCTGAAAATGCATATAATCTTTTTGAATTGATTTTTTTTAATTTAAAAAAAAATCATGCAATTAAAACAAAAAGATAAAAATGTTCTTTATTAGGAAATTTTTGCTGATTTTTACATAGTGTTGTGACAGATATGACATCAGAATTTATTGTTATTCCATCTACAGAACTGGAAAAGAAGATGATTTCACTGGTTTATTAAATCCGTTAGAGTCTTCTACCTTCCCTTTCTAACATTTACATTCAAAATTCTCTTCTTGCCTATATATCTGATAGTCAATAATCTTTCTTCCATTTAGTTTATGAAATTCTTCATGACATAGACTTTGACAGTGCTGTTTTTGATCTGCATGATACTCAGCAGATTGATTTGTGATAGTATCACTGACAGGCCACTTACGGTCTACTAGTGGTCAGCAAACTGTGGTGTTTTACAACATCTTTTATTTAAGATGGTTGGGAAATAAAGATTTCATGACATGTTAAATTCGAAGTTGATTGTCCATAAAAAAAATTTAAACAGAACATAGCTATGCTCCTTTTTGTACAAATTTTCCATGGCTATCTTCATCCTATAAGGTGAGAGTTGTGTAGTTGCAACAAAGACCACATGGCCCACAAAGTCTAAAACATTTACTAAATGGCCCCAGTAGCAACCAAGTTGTGGACTCTGGCCTACATTGTCACTACACTACAATTGCAAAGTGTTGGTGTTTGACGGTTTTCCAACTTCTGGATGAATGATCTTATATAGCGAGAATAGTTTAGGATTGGTATTAATTCTTCTTTGAATGTTTGGTAGAATTCTTCAGTGAAGCCCTCAGGTCGTGAGCTTTTCTTTGATGAGAGACTTTTTATTACTGCTTCTATCTTATTACTTGTTGTTGGTTTATTCAGATTTTGGATTTCTTCCTAGTTTAATCTTGGTAGGTTGTATGTGTCTAGGAATTTATCCATTTCTTCTAGGTTTTCTAATCTATTGGCATATAGTTGCTCATAATAGTCTCTAATGATTCTTTGGATTTCTGCAGTATCAGTTGTAATGTCTCCTTTTTCATCTCTGATTTTATTTATTTGAATCTTCTCTCTTTTCCTTAGTCTGGCTAAAAGTGTGTTAATTTTTTTATATTTTCAAAAAACAAACTTTTCATTTCATTGATATTTTGTATTTTTTTGTTTCAATTTCATTTATTTCTGCCCAGAAATTAATTGTTTCTTTTCTTCTACTAATTTGGGGTTTGGTTTGCTCTTGTTTTCCTAGTTCTTTGAGATGTATCATTAGGTTGCTTATTTGAAGCTTTTCTACTTTTTTGAGGTAGGTACTTATTGCTGTAAACTTTCCTCTTACTGCTTTTGCTATATTCCATAGGTTTTGATATGTGGTGTTCTCACAGATTTTTTAACTTCCTTCTTTTTTTTTTTTTTTTTTTTAGACAGAGTCTCACTCTGTTGCCCAGACTAGAGTGAGTGCTGTGGCATCAGCCTAGCTCACAGCAACCTCAAACTCCTGGGCTCAAGCGATCCTACTGCCTCAGCCTCCCAAGTAGCTGGGACTGCAGGCATGCGCCACCATGCCCGGCTAATTTTTTCTATATATTTTTAGTTGGCCAATTAATTTCTTTCTATTTTTAGTAGATACGGGGTCTC
>CAUYRT010001107.1:0-20703 GCA_963574885.1 Lepilemur ruficaudatus
CAATAAATGGGCAAAGGACAGGAACAGAAACTTTTCAAAAGAAGACAGAATAATGGCCAGCAAACATATAAAAAAGTGCTCAACATCTCTAATCATTAGGGAAATGCAAATCAAAACCACAATGAGATATCACCTAACTCCCGTGAGAATGGCCTTTATCACAAAGTCCTAAAACAACAAATGCTGGTAAGGATGTGGAGAAACTGGAACACTCTAACACTGCTAGTGGGACTGCAAACAGGATTCTTAAACTTCTAGAAGGCCATTCATCTCTTTTCTTCTCCCAGTGTCCTCCTGTTCAGTGACTTCCTTTTTTGTTTTTTTTTTTTTTTCGTTTGTTTGTTGTTTTGTTTTTTGTCCCTTGTCCAGATGGCTTTAGCTCAGTTGTCTTAAATTTAGAGGCTTTAAGAGCTCAAAAAGAAAATGACTAAATGACAGATACTTTCCCCACAAAAATATACAATATACTCACATACAATTTTCTACTTCATATCCAAGTGTTCATGAGTTCCCCCATGAACCAAGGAACCCCCAAAATTAATGTGTCCTATGTTATGCTTTGTCTAAGACCAAAAGAACAAACAGTGGTATGTTGAAGTTTCCAAAAACAAAACAGAGCAACACACACACACACACACACACACACACAGGGCAGGGACAGCACAAGAAGGAGATAATTTCTGAAGAGCTACAGTCCAAAAGGGTCTGAAATGCTGCCAAGAATGCACATTCTAAGAGATTTTCCCAGAGGCATTCATAATGCAAGAAGAATAACAGATTTGAGCTGTGTTAGAATATAGGCTCTACAGAACCTGGGTCTTCCCACAAAGCCCCCAGGGTGTAGGGAGTCTTCCAGAATCGAAAGGGAGCTCTCAACATCTCAGAGCAAACCCTGATCCAGCAAACAACCCTTATTTCTCTTCCATATGTTTCACTACGAAAACCACACAACATCAGAGACAACTGGGGTGGGAGGGTCACCCATGATCACATTGGCTTCTTCCTGTCTCTATGATTCCTTTTGGTTGGACAAAATGTAGACCTTTGTACAGATTTACATACCATTTTGAACTACCTTTTTGTTTATACCTATTATAAACGTATTCCCATTTTTCCACAGAGTCTTCAAAGTGATCATTATTGCTATCACAGAACAAATCTTATTATGTTTCTTTTTTTTAATGTGATTTTTTTATGCATTTAGCATCTTTTCGCTTTTGAACAAATCCTCAGGATAAATTCCAAGGTGTAATATTACTTAGTCAAAGGTCATGAAAAATTTGTGGCTTTTTACATCTTGCCATATTGCTTTCCAAAGCAGTCGTTCTGAGTTACAATGCCACTAGCATGATTATTCCAGTTTCACTCCAACTAAGGAGGGTTCTGGAACTTACAGCACTGTTAATGACATTCAGAGATGTTATGCTGCTGGCTTTTGCTGGTTTTTGACACCCACATATTTAATCACAAATATCCTGTTTAGATTCTTGGCTTTACTAATCACTAGCTACATGGTCTTAGGAAGGACATTTGGCCTCTCTGTGCCTCAGTTTCCCCATCTGGAAGCTAAGGATAGCTTGAATTACTTTACAGAAAGTAAAAAAGTGGCAAAAACTATTAATCCCAAAATATTCTTAACTTCTTTCCCAACACTTGCCCCCATTCCACGGGCCTCAGAATGCAGACTGGGGTGACTTGTATGAAGAGAAGCAGGATGTATGAGATAAGGTTAAAAATGACTGAGATTTACTCATGCAAGAGAGAAAAAGAGAAAATAAGAAAAAGATAAATGGAGAGGGGAAATTAGGCACAAGAGGAAGAGAAAGTTTCATGTGAGGGTAGACAGCATGAGGTAGGAATAGAGGGGACCTGGGACAACAAACTGAAAAGGGAGAACATGGGGAGGCTGTGATGTGACAGGAACTGAGGGCCAAGGAAAGGGGAAGGGGGTGTGAGGATGGTACTGTGGCTATTAACTGTATCAGGCCCTCCCCTGCTCTGTCTACCCCAAAATCCCACCATCAAGAACTGGTATCAATCCTAAAGCCCTGTCAGATCCTATCACACACCACCCAGAAACCCCCCATTTCTCCCCACTGCCTCCCACGGGCAGTCCTGACTCCTTAGTGACTCTCTAACCCCACCTCCAGCTTCATGGTCCAGACTCCAACCCATTCTTTCTCCATTGTCTTCTACACCTTTCCAGCCCAAACCACTTTTGAATAACGTAGGAAAGTGAAATTTCCTGACTATACCTTGCATTTTCCATTTCTTAGTCTTTGCTCATGTTCCTTCTTGGGCCTCAGATGCCTTTCAGTTTCCCTCTCAAAATCAATCAGGTTACTTGATATGGCTCCTCCTCCATGAAAACTTCCCAGATTCTCCCACCAGAATCACTCTTGCCCTCTGTGCTTTCAGGACAATTTGTTTATGTCTCTCCTATAACCCCAATCACATTCGAATTGTGTCTTTGTGTAAATGTCTCTTTCCTTCTACTCAAGGGTAAGCAACTGAAGTACAGAAACCATGGCTTCTAGCCCCTTCAGTGCCTCACACAGAGTGGTGTCCTTATGTGTGAGGTATATTAGAAAGCTGAATCAGTTGTATACAAGCTCTGAGAATCAACTAAGGGTGACACTCATAAGTGTCTAAACCCCGCTTATCTGAATGACTGAATAAATCAATGCACAATGAATAAATGAATAAAACCTCAGGGTGTCCAGAGTCAACCCTTTCCTAAGGCACACAGGAGGGTCACACTGACCATCCATTGCTAGTCTTTCCAGTAGAAATCAAGTAAGTGTGCCTAACTCAGATGATTTGGCATCCACTCTGGTTTCCTGAGTAGTGTCAGTTCTCCAAATCTTATCCTATCTCCGTCAGGAGCTTTGTTGACTTCTGAAGACTGAATATCAACTTTTGCAATAAATGCATTGAGATCTCACTTCCACGATACGGCTCAGCTCAGGGAAAGGGACTGCACTATAGCTTCAGTTGATGGGTTTACTGCTAACGGTATGACAATGGTAAAGTCATGTCATTTGTCTTGGCCTCTGCATCCTTACCTGTATAATGCAGATAACCATGCCCACCCCATACACTCCCAGGACTACCATGAAGAACATAAGAAATCATGTATGTGAGGGCCCCTTACAGAAGTATCGGGTATGATAAGGGAGGAAGGACCCTGACATTTGCTTTGAGCCTGTATAGCAAGGACCATGAAAAATCTTCCAGAACCTGTTTCATGCTCTCTGCAATCCACATCACCAAAATTTTATGTACACGAAAGGTGAGGGTGGAAGAACTAAGTTCAAATCCTGATTCTGCCACTCAGTGGTTGTGTGGCCTTGGGCCAGGTTCCTTAATCTTTGATGAGCACCTGTCTCCTCAGCTTTAAAATTCCCATTTTAAAAGTACTCACCTTCCAGGCACAATCAAATGAGATGCTCTTGTGAAAAAGCCATCGAAATTCTAAAGCCCTAAGCAGTTCAAGGTATTATTATTAAAACAACAGGACCCTCCATGCCAACAAAGGAACTGGATAGCTGGAGGTGAAGGGTGATATATACCCACCAATTTGGGTACTGACATCCTAAGACAGTTCCCCCAGGGGGATGTGGGCCCCAGCATTGCATAGTAGGCAAGGACGCAGCTGCTCTTTCCCTGAAGCTTGAAACAGCCTTTAGTGAGGGAGCAGGGGAAGATCTCTGTGACAGCAGTAAATTTATCAAGAAGGGAGACCCTGAGCCCTGGAGGAGGCAGAGGACCCTCCAAGGAAGAGCTGGAGGAGAAAACGATCAGAAAAAAAAATATTGCCTTTCATAAGAATCCAGAAGCAAAAATGGGGTCAGTCACCTGCAGTGAGAGCTTGAGTGAGTAAATGAGCTGGGGGACTCTCGCAGAAACGTTAAGTGCTTTCCCCATAAACAGCAAGCCAGAGGCACCCAGGAAGGGAGAGCATGATAAGGTAGAGGGAAAAGCAGCAGTGATGGGCAATACAGAGGATTATAGAAAGTGCTTACAGCAGGGGTTTTCAAAAATGTTTTAGCCTAGGAAATCTTTCTTTAAAGGGAAGTTTTGTGGAAACTCAATGCATAAAACAGGTAAAACTCAAGGTGAGCCAGCTGAGGAGAGGGTTGGAGGCCCACGGCTCAGCCCCACCACCTCTCCCTTCCCCTACAAACAGCTTCTGAGAGGAATCTGAGGCACAGGATCAGAAAGCCATAACCCACACCCTCTCTTCTGTTTAAAAATTGAACCGCTCCTACCAAATTTCCAACTCTCCATCTTGCTACAGACTTCTATCCCTGCTTCTCTCGCTGCTAGAAGTAGCCATGAGAATAAGTGTTATTTATCCTGTGGAATGTGAGTGGAAGTGATGTGTGCAATTTCTGAGCGGCTTCCTTAAAAAGAAATTGATTGGTCTCTTTCTCTCTCACTATCATCACACAACAATGGCTAGTTTCCACCATGTGAAAAGAGCAAAGGTAGATGGGAGCAGAGCAACAAGAGGCAAGGAGCCTGGGTGTCTTGATGATCTTGTGGAACAGAGCCACCTTCCCTCCTTGGACCATCCACCTACACCTGGACATGGGAGTGAAAGAAATCTCCATCTTGTTTGAGCTTCAGCACCCTGGGTCTCATAATGGTCAAAGACTATCCTGTGCCCTAACTAATCAGAGGTGTAGGAGGGAAAGAGAAAGAGTGAAAAACTCAATTTTGTGTCTCCTACCCTCTCTCCAAGATTTTCCCTGAGCATATGACTCCTGGCCCCCAAGACCAGAATGGTGACCTTTTCAACCTTTGAAAGTTGTTCAGAGCTTTGAATGGTAATAGACTCTGTTTATGCTTTGTTTTTCAGGGAAAAGGATTTTGTAGATGTTTAATAGGTCTTGACTGGACCCTTGGACCACACTGTGACACGATGAAGTTTCTCTCCTCTCTTTGCTTTTACGTCATCGGACCAGAAAGCAGGATTTCATATTCCTGCACACCCTCCACTTTTCCAACACTGCTACTTCCCAGCTATTCCCAGGGTGAATCCATTACTTTCTGGGGGAAACCATGGCCTAGTATCTCTTTTGTTAAATCCCAAAGAGATATGTCAGCTCAGGCTAAAAAGTGTTATCTCCATTCTAAGAAATATTTCAAGATGTTGAAAAATTAACTTTGTAAAAACCCCATAAAGTCCCATCTTTTTATGGCCACTTTTTGGTTCTTCTTCCCTGCTATTTTCCCATCTTGGGTATTTTGATTGTCTAATAAAGCCAGAATAAGAAGACTATAGACCCTCCATTCCCATCACCCAACAGTACCACCCTCTTTTGGCTTCAGAGATCCAGAATCTTTGTGAAACCGTTGTTAAAGCCTAGGAGGTCATTACTGAAAATGATGATGTTGAGGTGCATAAAAGGAACTTAATGCCTTAGAATATAAAAGCTAGTCTAATCACTACATCTAATTAACAAGAAAAATGACTCACCAAAATATTTTAAATACCTTAAAATATATAATAAAGTGAAAAGAGAAAATGTGAGCAATTGCTTAGTGAGCCAGCAATGGGAAGCAGATCTCAGAGAATACAATTCCCATTTTCATATCAAAGAAGCCAGGAGCTTTCAAAATCATTGTAAGTTCTATTCTTATCAGTGTTTAAACTTAAGACCTCTAAAAGTGGTAGAACTTTCCAATTTTTTAATGGATCTGAAGCTTGTCCTTGCTGTATACTACAATAATACTGTAAGCTTTTACATATCTATAAACTCAAGTAAGATTTTGGTGTTAGAATTAAATTCATTCCTCAATGCTTTAGTTCCTCCTTTCGGGCCCTGCTTCAAAACATACATGCTCACATGAAAGTCCTAAGATGTAAAAACTATGTTGCAACAGATTCATATCTTGCCCTCAAAGACCCCATTTGCACAGAACCACAATACATCATTCACTCATTCACTCACATACTCACTGGGTCCTTAACTGTGTTCGCAGCAGCCTAAGTGGCAGGCACAAAAGGGACAGTCACACCACTGAGTGTTCCTCAGTGCCCAGCACACAGCTGGTCCTTTTATAGGGATGGCATTTTTCACTCTCAAAATTACACTGAGAAGTAGGCATTCTTACTCTCATTTTACAAATGAGGAAATTATAGTTTGAAAAGGTTAAATAATTTTTCCAAGGTCGTAATCAAAGATCTGTTAGTCTGCAAAGCCCATCCACTCCCCCACACTGGCTCCCTCTAAGGGAGGAGAAAATGTAGAAAACAAATAAAAGCTATTGTGCCTTAACCTCTGTATGAAATAAGCCCTCTTGATCCCCCCATTTTTACAGATGAGGAAGTCTGGGCACAGAGAGATTAAACAGCATTCCCTAGGTCACACCAAGGGGCAGAAATGGGATTTGAACTCAGGCCATCTGGCTGTGTCCCCCACCATGACATCACCATTTACGTTAAAGCTGCCTCTCTCTGCTAGAAGCAGTGAGAACCCACGTGTGGAAAAAGAGCAATAAAAGAGTGACTAATTTCTACAGATTTGGAAGAAGGAAGACTCAGTCCTGGCTAGCTGAATCATGGAACACTTTATAGAAGCAGCAGTTTTTAGAACTAGTGACATAAAGGCAGGATTAGCCCAACCATCAGAAGAACCAGGAATGGAGAAGGTGGGGGTGGGAAGCAAATGTACTTGCTCAACTTTCTGTCAGGGACTGACTCAAACCCAACAGTTCTCAACCATCAGTATGTTTAAGAATCCGTTGGACAGCTTGCTTAAAATGCAGGTTCCTGCCACCCTTCTCCCATCTCACCCCCGTCTAGATTCACTGGAACTAGAGCTAAATCCTGAAAACTGAATTTTTATTTGTTATTATTTTTTAATAGATTTTATTTTCAGAGCAATTTTAGATGCACAAAAAGATTGAGAGGAAGGTACAGAGAGACCCCATACACCCTCTGCACCGACACACACCCAGCCTCTTGCACTATCAACATCCCCACAGCACCAGAGTGGCACATTTGCTACAATCAATGAACCTACATTGACACATCATCATACTCAAAGTCCACAGTTAACATCAGGGTTCGTTCTTAGAGCTGGACATTCTTTGGCCTTTGATAAAAGTATAATGACATGTATCCACTGCTGTAGCATCAAACAGAATAGTTTCACTGCCCTACAAATCCTCTGTGCTCTGCCCATTCATCCCTCTCTCACTGCTAACTACTGGCAACCATGAATCTTTTTACTGTCTCCGCAGTTTTGCCTTTTCCAGAATGTTATATATATGGAATCGTATGGTACACAGCCTTTTCAGATTGGCTTTTTTCACTTAGTAATATGTATTTAAGGTTTCTTCATATATTTTCAAGCTTCATAGCTCATTTCTTAACATTCAATAATATCATGCTGTCTGAATATACTCCAGTTTATCCATTCACCTACTGATGGGAATCTTGGTTGCTTCCAAGTTTGGGCAATTATGAAGAAAGTTGCTATGAACATCCGAGTGCAGGTTTTTGTGTGGACATATGTTTTCAACATATTTAGGTATGTTTGTTCGATTATGTGGTGAGAATATATTTAGTTTTGTAAGAAACTGCCAAATTGTTTCCCAAAGTGGCTGTACCATCTTGCATGCCCATCAGCAATGAGAGTTCCTGTTGCTCCATATCCTCATCAGTGATAGGTGTTGTCATTTTTGCAATTCTAATAGGTATGTAGTGCTATAGAAGTTGCATTTTTTAAAAAAAGCTTCCCTATGAATGTTATGCAGATGACTCAAGGCTTTGAGAAATACGGGTTTCATAGGAGAAAAAAAAAGAAAACACCTTAACACCATCTTGTAGTTTCTTACATGAGGGTTACCAGAACTGATACTCCTTAGTACAGCCACACAAGTTAAAAATACTGACATACTCCAAGGCCCATCAGTAACAAGCCATTGCTCCAAGCCTCACACATGTCCCACCTAAGGAGTTAAGGTTTGGCACAGAGAGGGTCTCAAGACCCTGCTTCAGCTACAGCCAGGGTCCTTTCTGATTGATGAATGCCTGGGCCCTTACTGGTTATTAAATAATTTGAATAATACCCCTGAAATTACTTTATGGGCTTATGTACCATTTCCCAAACTTCCCCAATGACCGTAAACACTTGCTGGGCTTGTCAGATTCATGAGGAGGCCTCACTCTCAGAAATGCAGACTCAGTAGCTCTTAGCTGGAGCCCAGAAACTTGCATATGAATGTAGGTTTTTATTTCATTCTGTTTTTGAAGCACCCAACATGTTTTTTCCCCCAAATCCCAAGATTCTCATCTTCCGGAGTATCTTACAATTAATAGGGGGTGGGGTAATATTTCAACTGAGACTAGATTCTTTAAGAAAAAGGCAGCTAAGTCCAAAAAGCATGGATTTTGAATATAGAGACATCAGTCTGAGAGTGAAATTGAAATTCTAGCCCCATCTTACCTGTTGTGTGACTTTGAGCATTGACTTAACCTCTCTAGAGCTACCTTATAGGTTGCCACAAATATTCGACGAAATAAATGTGTGAGACACATGGAAGTTGATCAAATAGTTATGAACAATATTGTCAGTACCAAGCATATTTATGGACTGTCTTTCAATTTTTTTTAAAATCGGCTTTGATTCAGACTCAAAGTTTTGCTACTTTTTTAGAGCAGCAAAATTGGCCAAGGTTGGCTTAGCAAACGGCTCAGCTCCATCAAACCACTGGCAAGTGTGATTCCTTTGATCTTATTTATTTGGTGGGCATCCAGTCTATATCAACATTACTTGTAAAACCATATTTCGGGGGGCAGGGTGAATTTAACTTCATTCTGATTTAGAAAACATTTAACTCAAGTACTACCATTAGTCACTAAAGGTTCCATTTATTTATTCTTCTCTTTCTATTTTTGCAACAGCAAGTATTCTCAACTCAGTCTCTTTCATTGTTCTACATGAAGGAGGGGGAAAAAATTTAAAATGCCTTCTTTCAAGGAATTTCACCCCTCCTAAAGGCAGAATGATTCTTGGAAATTCTAGCCCATTCCATGTCAGTAGGGATGGATGCCACCTTGTCATAAGTAAGAGGCTGCTAAGAGTAGAGAAATGGGTAGATAATGAAATTACTGAATACTCAAAGTGTCAGAGACTGACAGGCTGGGGCCATCCATCACCGATTATATGAGGCATTAACATGCTGCTTTCCTATCCAGGGACAAAGACGGCAACAAGAATAGTAAATAGTCTTGAGTGGGTCTGTGCAAGAAACCAATAATTTAATGAACTGACAACCAGCCAATACCCTGAAAGTGTGGCCTGCCTCTGCCCCAGAGCTTGTTCTACACCCAGGCACCTGCTCCTTGAGTGATACAAAATGGCAACGTTTCCCTAACTTCAATCCTTCCTGTATCACCTTCTTCACAAGCTACATTTGTATAACACATGTACAAAATTTAATGTATTTCCTTAAACTAGCTCTTTTTTTACTAAAATTTTAATTGACTTCGAGAGAAACTTGGGTATTACTACCAAAATGGAAAATCAGTATCACCTGCCATAAATGCAAAGTAATCATAAAAATAATTGCAGAGCAGAGAAAACAAGGCTATTAAATCCTAGTCAATACTGTTCCTTGCTATGGGCTCTAAGCTTGAAACCTGCTCTTTCTTCCTGAAAATAGGAGAATATAAAGTTATAAATGTGTTAAAGACACACTAGCCCCAAACTGAGATTTTCCCTGTTAAGAGCTTTGGCTACAGAATATATAGCACTGGTAGACCTTCACAAAGACAGAATAAACTATGGAATTCCCAGGCCCTACCTACTAAACCCAAATGTGAGAAAACAACTGTGCTCTACTCAGCTAAAAGGTACACAACTCATAGAACCTCTTTGAGGACTTTTATGTGGAACAACTTAAAGTTGTGATACTTTTCTCCTTTTGATGCCACCAAGAAGGTGTAGCCAAAGCTATGTGACTGCTCAGGAAGGTTCTCAGTCCAAAGCAGGACAAGATGACCTGGCTAGTGGCCCAGCTATTAGACACGTAACTCGTAGCATGAAGATGGCTAGAGTTGGTAGCTAGCGTCTTATATCAGAGAACCAACATCAAAGAAGGATCATGGTTGCAGGGATTAACAAGACTTGGAATTGGTCAAGACAATAGGAATCAAATCAGCTTGCACCAAAATCTAACCAGCACCAGGGACAGCTCCCACAAGTACCAAGAATTAATTGTAGATGTTAACCATAGCCTTTCTGTTCCCAGCATCTCTGGTCTTTTCTGGCCACCACCAACTCTAAAATAGTGGTTATCAACAGGAAAGCTACTACCCCTCAAGGGGCATTTTGAAAATTTCATGGGATGGGGCAATGCTGGATTTAGTGGATAGAGGCAGTAACACTGATCCTTCTATACTATGTTGAACCATAAAAAAAAAATTGCCTGACATCTTATAGCTGGAAAATATCCCACCAGACATTCTTGTAGGGAAGAACCTGTTTGTCATGAACCAAGCCTAGAACCTAAATTTATTTTACATATAAGCAGAAAATATTTTTATAGAGTGTTAACAGATTTCAGATTTTCTAGGATTATAACTACATGTAGATTGAAGAAAAAACATCTTTTGTTTTATATAGAACTTTACAAAAAGTTAGTCACCATTTTTTAAAAAAAATCACATAATAAATGTCAAAACCATTCATAGCGTTTGAATTGCCAACACCACACATCTGATCAGTCTGCCTTTATAGCTCTTATTCACGGTGATGCTATATACAGGAGGAAGCATCTGACAACTTCATTATATCCTTAAGTGTAGTCATACCCAAGCATTTATTGAAATACATACTATTTTGTTATAAATTACTCTCCTTTTATCTCTGAAAGTTAGGGCATTATGTTTATTTTAATTATGTGTGCAGGCAGGTTACATTATCTCTGAATGTCGTTCCAGTATTGTAAAGTGAGTGTTTCAAAATATTTGTCATAACAAGGGCAAACTGGGCCTGAGATTCCTGTGAACATTGTTCTGCAGAGACTGGCCCCGTTGTGTGGGTCTTGCTCAACTCCACAGCCCTCCCCAGAGCCCATCTAGGTCCTTCTCAGGGTAGAAACAAGCAGGCTCCTCATCCTCTCCAAGCCCTACGTGGGTGTCAGGCTGTGGTAGCCTGACAGGCAGTGTGTTCATTCAGGGAGTTCATCTCTGACATGGTTCCTCCTGCATCTTCTTGTTACCATAGAAGTCTCCTTGCTCTGGCAGCAAAACTTATGAGAAGGCTTGTAGACACATACCTATGTGTTTTTTATTGAAGTTATTTTCCAAACCCCTTCTTCTTTAACTGTGCTGGATAATAATCTCTCTCTCTCTCTCTCTCTCTCTCTCTCTCTCTCTCTCTCTCTCTCTCTCTCTCACACACACACACACACACACACACACACACACACACACACACATCTACCTTGCTTATCCCTCCTTGATCTTCCATTTAAATACTTCTGATGGAGGTTCTTTTGGTCCATTTCCCCTAGATTCCTACAGCTGTTCCTCCTCAAGGATCCTGGAAGACTCTCCATCCCATGCCATGGACATCTGCTCTGAAGCGCAGCACTCCTTTCAACACTGTCTGCTTTTTGCATCTACAGCAGCCGCCTGGCTCTCTAGCACTTTGGCTTCATGATAGAAAACATCCCAGCCATCAACCTGTGAGGGAAAACAGGCTCACTGGGGAATGCCTCACGCTTTACTCCAGAGAGCTGATGAGTGACACGCACAGCAGATTTTCCAAAGTCTGACAAAAATATGAGCATAAAGTCTGACAACAGTATAAAATATCTGGAATCATGACTGTTCCAGAAATCCAAGGATGAATGGTCCTGTTAGGGAGATCTTAGAACTCTTCAGAGGTGGCTGCCAAGGACAACGGCAGCTGCCTGTTACTTTTCTCTGCCATGAAAACTGAGGTGAGGGACGGGCCCAGTCTTTATTCTCCTAGTGACCTGCTGGCATCTTCTCAGACTTTGCCATCACTGACCTGGCTCCCTCTGCCCCTTAAATTTAATACACTCTGACAGCTTCATTAGCACCTAACTGCCAATGGATCCAAAACTTCCCTCTCCCATCCAGGCCTCCTTCCTCACCTTCAGACCTATAAATCCAATTGCCTCCTAGAAGACGCCAACCTTCTGAACTACAGGAGCACTTCAATCATATCAAAATCATATCCATTCTCCTTCCTTTTCACCTGCTAAATAAGATCCGTGTTCCTCTGTCTGTATCCCTGTCTTAGTTCATGATGTCCCTGCCCTTCCCAGCATCCACAGCAAAATTCCAAAAGCCACATGACTGACCTCACAGTTCCCTAAACACACTCAATCACTGCAAAGTCCTAACCTAACAGTTCTATCTTTGCAATGATAATTTGTTAGTCTGTCCTCTGTATTCCCACAACTTCAGTCCAGGCTTCCATAATCTTTTCCCTGGAATATTATAATACCCTGGACTTCAACTCATTCCTCTTTCTTCTCACAGACTCCCACCCATCACCCACCCTCCCAGCAGTGTTATCCTTAAAACACACACTATCAAATCTCACATTCAGCTCCCCAACAAGCTTTTGATGATCATCCATGATGCAGAATCCAAATTCCATTATTATTTCCTTTCAGTCAGGAAAAACTAGAGATATATGAATTGGGCAGAGCTAGAACTGAATTATAGGTTCACGGATTACTGGCTGTGTGGCCTTGTGCAAGAGCAAGAATACAAACTCATTATTTTAATTACCACATTTGGAGAGTCTATGTTTACTGCACATAGGGTTCAACCTCCTTTTCTGCGACTCCAGGTAAAAACAAATTCACTCACAGGAGATGGGGTTATGTTATCTGACATTCAAATAACTCACTTCTAAAATAAGAATCTCTTTTTCTCAAAAAATGGAGATAATAACAATGATTATCTTGGTTTGTTGTAATGATTAAAATGAGAAAAAATATATATACATTGCACTGATGGATTCAAGTTCCAAGGCTCCTCTCCTTCTTTGCCCAATCATACTACTGATGTAGTGAAACTCCTTATCAAGGAATAAACTCAGGAAATCAATGACCTCAAAATCACTTAGTCCCAAAATAAAGACCACGAGCCCACAATATACTTGGGGAAGAAGAATACGATTAAAAAAAACAAACACTGATACACAATCTACAAAAATGAGAAGATAAGCCCGTGTAAATCAGAGAAAAGTTTCATAAGGAGGCTGCTTTTGAATAATCTTTAGAAGAAAATAATGATGGCAAAAAAAAAGGAATTCAGCCACCTCAATACCAAGAACACTTAAAATTTCACTTCCCAAAGCAGGACATGTTCCAAAGGCCATAAGGATAAATGTTCATTGCATTTCTTCTAACTGCCAGGAACAGTTCAAGTGCAAAGAGCAATCCAAAGGGAATAAAACACTCATTGCCTTGAAGGACCAAATGGTCTTATAAAGTCATTAACATGCTTACCTAGTGAAGCAAAGCAGGATGAGATGCAGCCTAAAAGAGGGACCAACCACATGCCACAGAAGAATGAGACTCTAAACAGCATCAGAGCAGCATTAGATAAACAGGCAGTGCAAGCCGGCTGAGTGTGATGCCCTACTGCAGGTTCTCCATCCTCTTCCCACCAAGCCCTGTTGTCCAGATACCTCTATAGCAACAGGTGCATGATGCTGTGGGGGTTTGTCAGATAACTCTGTCTTTCCTGGGCCCTGCATTTTGAATTCAGACCAGGTTCACCCCTCAAACATAAGCTTCTCTTTGCAAAGAATGCACACACTGGTCTACGGCCCCTCCATACTCAGCCTCCAATCTCTCTCCCTCCTTCTCTCTGATTTGTTTCCAAAATAAAAATATAACAACTGTTAGCAAAATATTTGAATCACTGACTTTTCTAGGGAAAGAGGTATCTAAAATATGAATATCTGTTCTGCCCACAACTATCTAAAAACTCCCAATTTAGAATGAGTTCCAATTTTCCCAGAGTTGCAGAGAACACTAGATGATCCCTAGATGTCAACAGAACTGATCTGCTCCTGAATGAAGAAAGAAGAATTGAGGAGACGCTCTGGCCTCAGGCTGCTGTGCATTCCCATGCCTATTCCTGCTACAGACCATCTCACAAAAGCATGGGCACCGTCCCTCACCCAGTCCCTGCAGCCAGCATGGAAAGGGGACAGATGACAGCACTCCCATGCTCCAAGCTGAGGACTGAGGGGGCATCCTTAGAGTCAGTTTCTGAGGAGCCCGGTTTCACCTGAATTAATAACCTGATTCTGCTGAAATCTTAATCACAAAGAATGTTCACAAAATGGCCAGTCCACACTCCACTAATCACCACCGGGCTACTATCAACTAGAGAAATCTCCTGGGTGGTTTTAGACCCTAAAACCCCACTGAGCCTCTTTTAAGTCACCTGTTAAATGGAGGCAGCATCGTATTTGTATAAAGGCAGGGGCTGGATCATATGGCTTCCTAAGTTGTCTCCCAGCTCTAACCAACCTCAAAACCAGAAAAAGGAAAGGCTGTTTTTCAAGTTTGACAAGGGACTGATTTAAGCAAAGTTTGGACAGATGTATATTTGTTTACAGGGCTCTGAGTCCAAAATGACTCCAAGAGTCTAAAAACCCCTGCAAAGTGACCAGTTAAAGAGGAAGCTGCCCATGACACTGACTTCTCTAGTCATCTGAGCCCAGGTCAGCCTACCCCAAGGCCCAGCCTCTCAGCCCACCACAGGCCCCCTCCTCCATTCATGAAATCCTTTTCCAGCATTTATCAGACATATATCCCCCACCACTGGCCTTGTTTTGATAGCTCCTGCATGTGTGTTCTTTCTTTAGCTCTCAGCATACCCTGAAAGTTGTATTCTCAACTGTGGAATCCAGGCTGTCTCTACTTGTTTCTCTGTGAGACAACTGGCCAAGGGAGTGCAAACTACAACACAGAGCAAGAAAAGTGTTGCATGAGTTTTAGCCCTTATGCAAACTCGGAGTGTCATCTTATGAAGATCAAGTAGTCATGGACCACAATTTCTTCATTCTCGAAACAGGGAAGAGAGAGTTGAGCCAAGTTCGTTCAGTAGAGCTTGCTCATACACTACACAGAGAACCACGCTCAATTCTGCTAAAGGTAAATGCTGTTAGTGTTGAGACCATTTGCTCATCTCAGTACCCTACAGTAACACTAAGCTTGGCATATCCTAAAGAGTAGAGGAGCTGCTAAATTGCCAATCACCAAGTCATAATCTCTGCCTTTAGGGAGCTTATACATTTGCAAGGGAGAAAAAAAATATGAACATAAATAATCATCATTAGGACAGAAAGTCAGCACTAAAAGAAAGACACAATGTAACAGAATAAATCTGGGAGAGAGATGTGTTTCTATCTGAAGTCTTCAGGGAGAAGGTGGCATTTGAGGCATCAAATAAGTAAAGCACTAAGCTGCAGAGACAGGACCTTTCAGTGGCAATCAGTTCATGTGGGAGTTCCAACTCAGGACCAGATTTGCCTCTTCTACTACCTGGAATAGCATCTTTGCCCTTCTTCTTTCTTTTCTCTGTCTTTCCAGTATCACTTATCTTTTGTCTTCCCCCGCCCCTTCTCTTACTTCTCCATCTACCAAAAACTCCTACTGGGAAGAGGTTTGTAAATGTTCTCCCTTTCTTTTTGTCTACCCTAAGTTAATGGGCTTCTGGCTAAATACTTGAATTTATGCACTCTACATTGTCTTTTCAGCACTGTTTTCTGTAATTTATAGAAAGCAGTGCCTGCTGCATCATGTAATTTAGTACTGTGGTAGCATCTGAATACAGTCTGCATGCTGGCGCTTCTGCAGTGGGAGAGACGCAGTCATGGAACGTGCAAGGGCTGTCGCGCTCCTGGTCTGGGGAAGAAGCCCCTGTTCAGCTGAGTTAGCAAGGAAAGTCTTGCAGGCAGTGTCACAAAATCCCCTGAGTCATTCCACACAATTAAGAAGAGACAGGATGAGGGAGAAAGTCCTGAATTATCCAACACAGTTGAGCACTAGAACAGCCAACGTCCCTGCTAGCCAGAGAAAGCCAGGTTGGGGGAAGCAGGGCCCCTTGGGTCACACAGCCTCACTTGGCGGTGGGGGTGGAGGGCTCAGAGGTAGACGGACAGTGCTCACCTCCACACACAGCTGCACTTCCAAAGGGCAAACCAGTTTTCTCTTAATGCATATCAAGTTCTTATTCTGAACAGACATTGTGCTAAAACTGATTCCATTTGTTTTATTTAATCTTCTCAGCAATTCTAGTTTTTACATTTCCTGCCAGAGAAATATGCCCTGGGAAGAAAGCCTCTCAGCTGCAGTGCTCTAACCTAGTAACACCTTGCCTTTTTTTCCAAGAAAAGCCCAGGGCAAGATGTGTTAACCTCTATGCTGAGTGGGGAGATGAACAAATCCCCCGGCCCTCCAGGAATCTGATAACCAAAAGAGGAGATAAGATGCTTTTTAAATACCTTGAGGCAGAATGCACTGAAATGCAAGAGCTGGGCCTTTAGCCATCTGCCCGACTTTCCCCATAGACTCCCAGCACCAAGACCCAGGAGGGTGCTTTGTGACTCACCCACCAGGTACCTATGAGAGGTGCACTGCAGGGCTGGGCATTACAGGGGGAAGAAAACAAGACATCGGAGGAAGGTTCTGAAAAGGCACTATAGAAGCCTGGACCTTGAACAAAATATGAATTGTAGGTATTTTTTAAGCTGAATTTGATTGTTTGAAAGAGGGACACTCAATGCTAATTGTCAAAGGCTTCACCACGTCTTACTGCCTCCTACGTGGCCACTCCACACACCTCTTAGATTACCTCTTTGACTCCTGATTGACAGAAAAGAAACTCTGAATACCCCAAGAAACAGATTTCCACCCCACCCTGCTGAAGAACAAGACACTGCAGAGGAGGCCGGGAATCAGGGTGGGGGATGACAAAGATGTCATTAGGAGGGAAGTTCCAGCTTCTAACAGATGGCACATAACGAATCAATGTGGTATAAATGCAATTTATGTGGACCATAATGTACTCAATTCATCCCATAAATGGAGGTAAAACTGTACCTCACCCGACAGGTTCTGGTTCTTACTGATCATTAATAGCGATAAATCCCACATAATAATGGGAGTTCCTGGAGACAACTTTTCATTTCTGGGTAGCTTCAGTTACTTATATTCAAACCACAATTTGCTCATCCTCTGAAAGCAAGCCTTGCTAGCCATTATTTGATTCAAAATTCGTTTTTTAACCTTAAATGATTTTTGAGAAAGTAATGCAAGCACATTAATACACACACACACACACACACACACACACACAAATTCAGAAGCACAAAAGGGTTTTCTACGAAAAGCTTTCCTGCCTCTTCTGTCCCTCAATGAAGACCTTCCTTAGGGGCAAATAGTATTTCAAGTTTCTTGTGAACTCTCCCGGAGATCATCCTTGTAGATGCAAGGTACATAATTATATATCAATCTTACTTTTATACAAATGGAATCATACTGTATATTACACTGTATTTTTTTCATCATTTTATATTATACTGTGGAGATCAGTCCTTATCAGTGGAAATAAATCTTCCTTGTTCCTTTTCACAGCTGCATAGTATTCCATTTATGAATGAACCACAACTGATTTAACCAGTTCCCAATAGCCAGACATTACAGTGATCGTTCCACTCTTCCATTCCCACAGTGTGCTAATAAATGGCCTTTTGGCTCCATTTTAGTTTTCCTTCAACTGAGCCACTGCCTGATTCAATTTTTCCACCTTCCTCACCTATATTCGGGAACCTATCCTGGGAGACAGAACAAATGTCTCTGCAGAGCTGTGGTTCTCAGCAAAATGAAATAAAATAAAAACCTCCCTCCCTAGGCCAATCTGGAGGGAGTTACAACAAGGAGAGCCTATAAGAACAGTAAATCTCTCCTGACACAAGCGCTGGGAGGCAGCTGGCCAGCCTGCAGCAATGGGCTTCTCAGTTTGAGACGTCGACAGGCTATATTGAAAGCAGAAAATGGAACCATATAAATCTATGACGGTAACCTCCGTTTTCACAGGCAGAGAGCTGCCTGCTTGTAGCCGGTTCTCATTATCCACTTACAATTGTAATTTCTGCTCAGTCTTTTCCCCAACATTGCAGTTCACTAGGGATTCAGAGCTGGGGTAGTGGGATGGGTATCTTTTAAAAGAGAATGAAAAAGGTACCAATTATGAAAAAGTGATTTCTTCTTTTGAATACAGCTGCATAGGAGAACATCACAACTTCATGCAGACACAAGTTGTTTCTGGAAAAAGAAATCCTGCCCACCCACTCTGCTCCACCAAGAGCACCGGATGGTGAAGCTGGACTTATAGCTAAGTTCAAAGTACTCACCAATGCAAATTAACAGACTAGCTCGTGCTCTTCCCAGGCAGCCTAAAGTATGTGTCATATTCAGAAAGAAGGTTTCTAGTTGTTTCATTGGATTCATTATGATTCATTATGGAGTCCAAACAATGCAGACCAAACAGAGATAACCATGGCATTAACATGATCCACTGCAAAGGTACTCATCATTCTGCAAAATTACTGTTACTGCCCTTGACTTCAGCGTCAGTGAGGCCCATCAATAAGGATACTGAGATCAGAAAAGTCAGTCTTATCCCCTACCAGGCTCAGCAATGAGCTAAGGATATGATTACCCTTCCCACCCCTATCCCCACCCCCAGCTACCACAGTAAAACACAGACCACAACTAATGAGTGAAGTCCTACAATCCCAAGGTGGGGACTGTGTTCTCCTGCTCCTGGCCTAAAACAACTACAGGAAGTTACCAAAGTGGCCCCCACTGTTGGTGACTGCCAGTGACTGTGCGGGTCTATTGGTTTGAGCAGGTGAGTACTTGGAACTTAGCTACAAGTCCAGCTCAGCCATCTGATGCTCTTGGTGGGGCAGGATGGGAGGTGGGATTTCTACAGTGCTCTATAGAGGGAACTGGAAAGGGGGATGGGCAGCAATGCCTTGGGATGGTGGAAGGTTCTGTATGGTTTCCTAAAAAGTTCCTAAAATGCTTCTTAAGCCGAACTCAAATCCAGGACCAACTTCCAGGCACCATGGCAGATCCTGCCTGATCCTAAACAACTCTCTAGTTCTAGCTAGTGGGTTACAGAACAGGGGAGCCAGTGACCCCAGACACAAGGCCCTGGTCCCAAAGGGCTTGTTCTCAACCAGCTCATGTTCCGCACCAAAAGCCATTCTTCTCAGCCTCTGTCTTCAGAATTCAATTTGCTTGCCTTTTTTTTTTTTTTCAGTATGTGTCTTTCAATTCCTATATCCTTTTTCGTTGAGATAAAAGAAGATTGTCTTTTTATCGTTGACTCCCCAGAGGTTAAAACAGAATTTACCATATAGGAACTAAATAAATACGTGCTGAATGAATGAATAAATGAGCTAAAACACCAGGAGGTGGTGATTCATTTTGTTAGTTATGATTCCCCAAGAATAGCAGTGCTTGGAGATCAGGGACTAAGGTGGCTCCTTGTATACCTCAATGCTGGCACTCAATCCAGAGCCACAAAAGCAATCACAGCCTCCATGGGGTGTCCTGTAAACCAGTCGTGTCAAATTCTGAGTTGACTAATACCACAGGACCACGAACTACCGAGAATCACAGTTAAAACTGTGTGCATGCATCCATCCGTATGCATTTTTCTGCAAGAAGTTCCACTGCTTTCACCAGATCCTCAAACGGACCCATGGCCCCAAAGAACTTCATGTTCCCTAACTAAGGGAATCAGAACACCTGAGAACTGCAACAATCCCCACTGCCCTTCCTGGAATGGGGCGGGACTGAGTGGGGGAGGCTGTAGGTGGGAGTTCTGCTGACTAACAAGCATCATCGCTCTGCTTTATGGAAACAGATAAATCACGGAGGCTTGAAGAATCCCTATCCCAGAAACATGCTTGTACCTGACAGCAAGCACATTTTTTTCCACCAAGTCAACATGATCTCCAGAATGAGCAGCAAAGCCCTGTCAGCCCAAGAAAAAGAAAAGAGGCTTGGCGCAAGATTAAAGAAATAAATAAAGCACAATCTGCAAGCTGGGAAAACAGGCTCCTCCTATAATGGTACTGAGCCTCTTGATTCCAGGAAGGGAGAGCAAGAACGAGGTGACGAGCCCTGTCAGCCTTGATCCCAGAAGCTCTGTGCTGAGAAGGGGCCCTTCAACCTGGCCCACATCACGGGGAGTCAGGGAAGGTGAACTCTGGCTCTGAGCATGAAGGGGAGCTCAGCTCTCAATTTGCTGTGGGTGTTCAGGGAAATATCACCTGGGTGCATCTCCTTCAGCCTATCCAGAAAACATCCCTCATCATAAAATGCCTGGCTTGGCCACCTGATTTTGCAGGGCCTTGCCTTGTATTTAAACAGACCCTGTCCCTGCCTATCATGAGAATGGAGTTTCTCAACCTTGGCACTATTGACATTTGGTGCCTGATAATTAATTCTTCATCATCAATGACTGTCCTGTGTATCGTAGGATGGACAGCCGCCTCCCTGGTCTTTACTCACTCACTAGATGCCAGGAGCACCCTCCTTCCATCCCAACAAGCTGTGACCATCAAAAATATCTCCAGACGTTGCCAAAAGGCTCCCGGG
>CAUYRT010001108.1:0-16999 GCA_963574885.1 Lepilemur ruficaudatus
TACAAAAAATGAACCAGGCATAGTGGTGCATGCCTGTAGTCCCAGCTACTCGGGAGGCTGAGGCAGGAGGATCGCTTGAGCCCAGGAGTTTGAGGTTGCTGTGAGCTAGGCTGACGCCACGGCACTCTAGCCCAGGCAACAGACTGAGACTCTGTCTCAAAAAAAAAAAAAAAAGTCATGAGGCCTACTGGGTGATTTAGTTGAATTTCTCAATGGATCAGAGTCTCCACTTGAATTTCCAATTTATTATAGGGCTGTCAGGGTTGTCATGCAGATCTCTGCAATTGTACACAGGCCTTTTTAAAATAAAATATTTGTGATTAATGATCTTGCATTCATTTGATCATCAAGAAATTTGACAAAGCAGTTTAACACTAAAAATATGAAAGTTTTTAGTTCCTTATACAGATCCATCTGGAGACCCTCCATCCTGAGATGCTGAAAGACAAAATAAAATAGATCAATCCAGGAATTTTCATCTTCAGTTTAGGGCTAATGGAAGGGAACATATAAAAGCACAGTAAGCACATTCAAAGGTGAGCTGCCAAAAGGTATTCTTTTATCCACAGGCAAGAAAGTGAATCTCTACCTAAGCTTCCCACCTTATACAAGTATTAACTCAAATGGGTCATGGACTTACATACGGAGCTATGAAACCTTGAGATTAAAACATAGGAAAAAAACCTTCAGGATATAGGGTGAGGCAAAGAGTTAGACTAGACACCAAAATCAGGATCCATAAAAGGAAACATTAATAAATTGGACCTCATCAAAATCAAAAACTTTTATTCTGTGAAGACACACTGCAGAGGATGAAAAGACAAGAAGATATTTGCAAACTGGACCAGTACCTAGAGTATACAAAAACTGCTCAAAATGCAACAGTTAAACAAAATAGTCTTTCTTTTGAATCCTTGGTCTTAAATCCAAAATCGGGGGGGGGATTGCTGGCGAGCGGCGCCCCGCCGCAGCACTGTAACAGAGGAGAGTGTGAGCACCGGTGTTTCCTGCACACCCGTGGCAGTCGGCAAATGTGCTGCAATGCTGAAGTACTCTCATTTGCCTCACGGTTGCGTAGACCTCACGCTGGCTTCAGAAACAAAAATAACAGACACGGAACACTGTGCAGTCCAACTTTACAACTGTCTTCTCTGTTATTTTCCGAGCCACATGTTAAACCATTTGGAACTACTTAAAGTGGTTCTGACCTGTCATAACACATGATCACATGAACACTAAAGAGTCTTCTCTAAATTCACTCCAGCCGTAAAATGACTGAACTTAGTGATAAATTCTGGAAAGATCCTTGGACCTGTATCCAGCGCAATTCACTTTCAAAGCATTTATTTATCTGCAGAGCCGCCAGATGTGTCTCTGCCCACGGCGCCTCCTCTCCAATCCCTTGGCCCAAAGAGGTGCTCCATACTGAATTATCGAGCCAACCACATTCTTAAATTATTTTAGAGCATTTCAAGCCAAATTTTGCACAACTTCACAGAGATGGAAACGTGAGTGTCGTCATTTCCGAAGGATGCCATCGGGAAAGAGGATGCCGTCGTGGACAGGTAGATACTGAGCATGTTCTGTGTCCACCCAAATGCACAGAGGGAAGATGTGAAGAGGTGAGGCTGGGCTGCCGGGCTGTGGAGAGAATGGAGGTCCTCAGCCTGGGGAGCCGGGACCCTGGGGTTAGACCCCCTGAACTTGTACGTAAACTTTTATGAGAAAGTGCACTCCCCTGGGGAAACGGTGTGGGAACTTTCGTCATATTTTCAAGGGGTCCTTCTCCATTAAAAAGCTCAAAAACCACTGCTTGCTTAGCAAAGGACATGTCTGGTTGCACAGGCGCTGGGCCGGCAGAAGCGCCACAGACCAGAAGAGAACGGTGATGTCTAAGTGCTGGAGGCGACAGGGGAGGCTAGACGGAGGTTGTGGGGGGTCAGTTGGGAGACTCAGGAGTCTACACTTACAGCCCAAGTCTACCCACATCTCCCCGTCTGCACAGCTACCACCTGACCACATGGCATCATTGCCTCTCGGGGACAACTGCGCCAGCCTCCCGGTCCGTGCCCCCACCTCCTCTCCTGCATTCTACCGTCTGTTCCCCATGGCAGCCAGGGTGACCTAAACTCTGGTCAGCTCAGATGGTCCACGAGCTCATGGAGGCTGAGCAGTCCCACGTCTGCCGTCTGGGTGCTGGAGACCCGGGAGGGCCGCTGGTGTCATTCAAAGCCTGAGAGCCCAGGAGCCAGTGGCGCGGGTTCCAGGCCACGGACGAAGGCCTCGGAGCTGAGCCAGCAGCCAGCTTCGTCTCCCTGGCCCGTGTGAGAAGCGTGGTTTATTCCTTAAACACAGATACAGTCAAGGAAAAGTGGGATGGGCGTGTTCACGGCATGGCTACACATTTTTAGACTTCACATCATAGATTCTCTCAGATCTGTCAATTTCTTTTGTGTGGGAAGAAAACCACTGTGAAGCCCTAAAAGGCAGGAAGATTCTCCAGTGTTGACAGAAACGTATGAGCAGAAAACTAAAGTGACGTTCTAAATGCAAGCTCAAAAATAGTTTTGAGATGCTTGATTTTTTTTCAAATTAAATTCCATGAGCTATCATGATGTTGTGAGTGTTTTTATTTTAAAATGGAGTTTTTGGCCGTGAGAGTTTCTGGACTGGCTTTTCCTTACGAATCTAGAGAAAGGGATTATTGTTCCTCTTTCCTCAGTTCGGTGAGAAATGATCAGTCTCTTAGAAATCCCTGGTCGACCGCTGCCCACCCCCAGGACAGACCCCGAGGGCAGGAGCAGGTAATCTGCAGGCGCTGAGTGATCAGGCTGACATTTGAACTTGCACGTTAGCAGATGTGTGCCAAGATGTATACTCTCATTTCTGGAAATGTGACGGTCGCGGCCCTATTTGAGTTTTTCTGCACGCCGACCCATGTGAGATGTCAGCCATCCCTCAACAGCCTACCTCAGACGCACGCACTCAGCAATAGCATATTTTCAACCGAACCTCCATGCATTTGAGTCACTCTTTAAGCCAGGCAGGAAATTATCTTAAGAGTTAACATTTGAGAAGGCGCACGGTTTATCTCTGACCGCCCTCCTAATTTCAGTAAGACAAACACCGAGGATAAAATATCTGACCATGAAACCTCTTTTTGAAACATCCCTCTGCGTTGTCATCTCTGCATCTCTCGGTAACCTCACTGACCCTGAGTAAGGAAAGTTAGAAATATTCGGCACGCAGCATTCGTCTGTGTTGTGTGAGGACAAGCTTCGCACAGTAGACCTGCTAGAAATGGTCAGTTTCAATAAACCGGCTTTGTAAATACACATAGCCCCCCTATCTGTGGTTTCACTTTCCAAGGTTTCAGTTACCCACAGTCCAGTGTGGCCTGAAAATGTTAAATGAAGAATTCCAGAAATGAACAATTCATCAGTTTTAAATTTCGAGGCATTCCGAGTAGCGTGATGAAATCTCAAGCCATCCTGCTCCATCCCGCCCAGGACGTGAATCATCCCTTTGTCCAGTGTGTCCACAACGTATATATGGGGTTTGGTACTATCTGCGGTTTCAGGCATGCAGTGAGGGTCTCGGAGCGTATCCCCTGTGGATAAAGGGGACGTACTGTAATCTGCAAAGTGAACGGAAAGGCCTCCATCAGCTTATTCTTACTGAACAACTGTTTTGTCCTGAGTGATTTGTAATTGATCGGACCCTGGGGAGAAAATAGGGAGGGGATCTGAAAGCAACTGGAGAAGCTGTCTGTGTGGCTGAGCGTCTTAGAAGCACCACGGACGCAGTGAGCCCGGTCTCTCTGCTGCTAATTGTGTTTGAGGCGTCCTGGGGAAAGCGAGGCTCAAGTGACTGGAGCTGTGGAGATGACTCAATCTGCAAAAAGGAGAAGAAAGTTAGGTGCTGCAAAGCTCAGACAGTGGCGTGCTGGCGCGGCCAAGCGGAGGACAGATAACACACCCCCTCACTTGCTCGTTACTCAGTCAGCCAGAGGCATGGACAGCCATGGAGGTATGAGTGGGACGTGAGTAAACGCTGCACTCCAGGAGCGTAAAGTCAGTTAGAGGACCCGACATAAGACACTGGCGTCTGTTGGAGCCTGTGTTCTGAATGTTTGTGTCTCCCTGAAATTCCTATGTTGAAACCTAATCGCCAATGCGATGGTGTTAGGAGGTGATTAGGTTTCAACGTAAGAATTTTGAGGCCTCTGGAGGTGATCAGGCCATGAGGGCGGAGCCTTGTGGCTGGGACCAGTAACCCTATGGAAGAGGCCCCCGAGGGCTGCCGTGGCCCTTCCTCCACATGAAGATGTGGCTAAAAGTCCCTGTCTGTGAAGCAGAGAGCAGCCCTCACCAGGCACAGAATCTGCTGACGCCTTGATCTAGGACTTCGCAACCTTCAAAACTGTGAGAAATAAATCCATGTTGTTTATAAGCCACCCAGTTCATGATGTGTTATTATAGCAGCCCAAGCTGACCAAGACATAAGGAATAAACATACAAAACTAATTGAAATTAGTACAATTTCAAGGCAGGAGAAATCTGTCTACATGGTACATGCATGAAAAAGGCAGGAGGACTCTGCCAACTCTCGGACTCGTGGTGTGATGGAAATGCCCAGAAGGCCGCAGGCCACCTTCAGCTGTGGTGTCCTTCATCAGCTGGGAGGCCGGCGGGCTGGAACACGTCCATGGGAGATAGACAGCGGGGAGAACGATCTGGAAATCTCCTCTTGAGCAATGGGTAAAGATTCAGGAAGGCTTCAGCTGGCGCAGACGTTGGGCATGAAGACAGTGTGGACTCTGAGGCTCCAGGAACTGGGCCTCGGCTGATGGAAGGGCGACCTTGGTGAATCCATGGCCCTCCCTATAGCTGCTCCCTTGAATCATCTCCAGTGGTTTTAAGAAAAAGGAACTCCCAGTGTCCATGCCCCTTTGGGAGAGATTCTCACTTAATTGGTCTGGGGCAGAGTAGGGCATCGGATTCTTTGTTTAGCTCTCCTTTGGGTTAAGTATAAAGAGTTTTCTAACAGTGGAGTGGCCACTCCCCAGTGAGTGTCAGAACACGAGTCATAGCTGGCCTAGGCCTTCCCCACCTCAGCAAGCAAACCAGAGCACAAAGGCCAGGTGCAGCAAGAGGCATGGGGTCTGGGCAGGTGACCCCAGTGCTCATGGAGGAAAATGTATATGACAGTCACAGGGCAGCCCAAGCCCCAGGAGCCTTCTGGTAAAAGGTGACTCTGGTAGGCATCAGAGAGAAGCGATGTAATGGGGGCCCCAAGGCCTGGTCAACAAGAATCTGGGTGCAGGAGGACCCAGGGACCCCACAGGCAGACCCTGAAGGCAGAGCCTAAAGCTTATAGCTCCAGCACCTAGCAAGTCCCACACTTAGTAAGTGCTCAGGGACGTTTGCAGGGACACAGGTGAGCTCATACATATTCATTTGCAAAAATCAAGACAAAGTCTTCAAGTTATTAAACAAGCAAAAAAAATAAAAATAAAACAGACAAACAAAAGGAAGTTCAGCCACACCAACTAAAGAAATATAAATTTAAAATAAGTACCATGTTACACCCATACATCTGGCAAAACTTTTAAATCATAATTACGCTGTGCCGTAACAGACAGACGTCACATATGCATACAGACAAGGGAAGAGGAGAATGAAGAGTTCATTGAATAAAGGTGATAGTGATGGTGATACAGCTGATTTTTCCCTTCGATTTTAAAATTTTCTCTGGCATTGTGATGGTGTCATTTGGACAATTAATAAGCATTGGTTTGTTTTGGGGTTTTTTTTTTTTGGTTTGTTTTTGCAAAACATGCAGTGTGGCTCTGCCATCGGCCAGCAGAAGGGTCCAGAAGGTGGCTTGGAGGAGCTGCTGTCCCCATCTGGGCATCCCTGACGCGTGTGCAGAGGGCTGAGTGGGTGGAAGGGCTGGGACGTGTCTGGGCTTGGGTTCCGCACTGGAACTCTGGACTTGTTGGGTGGCAAGAACACAGGCTTGCTGACGTCAGCTGGGATGCAACGGGGTCGGGAGCACAGAGGGTTCAAGGCCAAGAAACCCAGCAGACAGGCACGGCGGGAGGAGGGAGTCCTCAGGAAGAGGTCCCCTGGGGCCAGCTCCTCTGCCATCTCCTTGTCTGAGGACGATGCAGGCGGGCGGCATCCGCCTCACTCCCAGGGGCCGGTGGTTCGGAGAGTCAGTGTGACTGCAGCCGCCTGCCTGCTGAGCTGGGCGGCCAGTCCGGCTCCTCGGACAGTGCCTCCCTCTGTTCAGAACAGCCTGCGGCCACGTGGCTGAGCTGGCCTGGTGGGCGTGGTGGCGGAGCAGTTTCCATCGGGAATGGCAAGCACCATGGCAGAGTGCCGAGTGCACTTATCTGGCCCCAGCACAGTCAAAGATTCAGGAAAAAACAGGGAAAAAAATGTCTGTGGGATTGGGACAGTGGATTCAATCTTCCTTGTGGAATTTTTCTCCACTAATAATTGTCAAAATATAAAATGTTTAAAACAGCAGCCAAAGAAAGGGATACATCAAATAAACTTCAAGGCTGTTTATCAAAGAAAAATATATTTAAAAGGGAAAACAAAGTTTCCTCTGTGCTTTGTCCTGTAGCTAAAAAGTGACTGCCACTGCTGCCATCACGGGGTGGAAGGCTGCGCCGTAACGGTCATGGAGTGTGTGGCATTTGCCGTTCTATATTAGCAGGATTAGCTGTTTCCAAACCAGCCTTGCAGTGCCTTCCCCTTGAGAATCTTTGTATTTACTACAGAAATGAAGTTGTACAAACAGACCTATAAATTTTACTTTTACTTACATGCCTTCAACGCCTGCTACATGTGCGGCTCTGTGCTAGTTCTGCATAGGGTTCGAGCAGGTGGAACCCTCTCCAGGAAGGGGTCTCACGGCCCGAGAGAGCAGTTAAGACAGTCACACAAATAGCCAGTCATGTGTACAGAGAAACAGGTGCCAGGATGTACAAGCAAATCCTGCAGAGCAAGGGGTCTTTTTCACCTGGAGAGCCCAGGACCACTCTACAGAGGAGGGTGCATTTGCCTCGGGTCTCAGATGAATTTTCCTGCAAAGAGAACGGGAGAAGGCAACTGTGGACAGAGAGAATGTAGACACCCATTCTCCTCTCCAGCCTCTCCCCAACCCCCGTTCAGCCAGAGTGACGTCCCAGCGGGCCAGTCTGTTCACACCAGGCTCCTGCTATAGCCGCCCTGCTCTCAAACCAAGTTCAAGCTCTCTGAAGAGCACAGCTCATGGCTCTTCCAAGGCCAGCCCATCCTCCCCCTCTCCCTGCTCTCCTCCTCCCCCAACCCCCTCCCCCTCTCCCCCGACTCCAGCCTAGGTCTGTGCCACCCCCACACAGCACGCCTGCTGCTGAACTGCTTTCCGTGGTCCAGATGAAACAGCCTCCCCCGCTAGACTTACACGCGCTGGTCCCTCTGCTGGAACACTTTGCCCCACCACACCCCCCTTCCCTGGAGCCTTCCCCGTCCCTCCTGCCCCATCCACCTGTAGGGGCTCCCAGAGGCCAAATGCAGTACAGTCCACGTATCCAAAACAGTAATGGCAATAATAGATAGCAACACATTGACTAAAAGCTAATAAAGATCCGTGAGTCCTTAAGTCCTTAGTGATACACGGAGAGAGAGAGAGAATGTGAGAACATGCCCAACAACAAATCATATTTCTGAGAATACTAATTAGAGTTGTTTTAAATTTCTCTTCTATCCATGAATTATTTCTTTCCTCTGGGACTTGTTTTTTCCAATAGTGTTTGTTCTTCTTCTTGCTTCTCTTACAGGCTTTTCTCAAATAACTGGGTCTCTTGGTAGCTAAGAGTGTGGCAGTCGCCAGCCCCGAGCATTGTGTCCTGGGTGGGACTCTTAGCCAATGAGTTTGGGTTTAACGTGAGTCCTGGCAGGTGGGTTAATTGTTCCATAGGCTTTGAGCCTCCTGGTACTTCCGGGTCCAGGTTCCCTCCCAGGTTCTGTAAGGCAGGGGGCTTCCCTGCTAGCCAAATCCCCTGTGTGCTCCATGAGCTGCGGTTTCCAGCCTTCCGTGGCGCCCACTTCCGCACAGTGGGAGTCCCCAGTCCCCCGGCATGCTGGGCCTCCCCTTGCGGCTCTTGCATCTCTCCTTCCTCGGTCCTCCTGCTCCTCCGAAAGCTCCAGGACAGCAAGGACATCTCAGTGCCTGCTGCCTGGCCAATGCCTGTCCAAAGGACTAAACCACCTCCGCAAAAGCAAAGCCAAAAGACATGGCACAGGCTCAAAGGTGGCCCTGGAGACCAGCGTGGCTGGCACACATGAGACTCAGGCGGGGACAGGGAGGAGAGCTGGCAAGTGATGAGCTCAGGAGGCCGTGGAGAGCCCCAGAGATGCTTGGGTGGGGTGACTCAGCGCTCCCTCGGGCTGGGACCACTCAGAGGACGTGCGCACGCCCACATGCCCCCGGCGGCTTCTCCCGTGCAGCTGTGACTGAGCCACGGGCACCGCGCTTCTCAGCACGTGGGCACGCGCTGGGGGTCGCCTGGATGGCTCCAGACAGACCTCTTTGATTCAGTATTTGTGTTTTATTCTAATGTGTGTTAGAAAACCAACAACCTATCCACTGTGGTTTCCCCATAGTATTAGGGAGCTTTCTCTTTAAAGAGCGTAAATTATGTTGGTGATAGTCGTGCTTCCAAAAACGTAAATAAATAAAGAGTATAAATTTAAAAGTGAGTCTATTTAAGAAACAGTGGTTCTGGTGGTGGGGGACCTCAGATCTGGCAAAATCCTCCGTGAGGGGTGCAGGGACGGGTCGTGACACAGCGCAGACTTCGGGCAGGAGCGCGTGGCCCTTGTGCTCTGACGGGTGTCCGTGGACTGTAGAGTCCCTGCCGGGTATCAAAGCAAAGAATCGGGCTGGGAGTGGCAGTTCTCAGACTGAATATGTGATTTTTTCAGTTGAGGTAAAATTCACGTAACGTGAAGTTAACCATTTTCAAGTGGCCAATTCCGTGGCATTTAGTACATTTACACTGTCGTGCGACCATCACGTGTGTGCAGTTCCAGAATGTTTTCGTCTCCCCTAAAGGAGACCCTGTCCCCACTCCCCTGTTCCACACCACCCCCACCCTCTAGCAGCCACTGATCTGCTTCTGTCCCTGTGGCCCTGTCTGGTTTTCACACACATAGGGTCACGCAGATGGGGCTTGACGTTTCCAAGGAGCGCGCGGGCCACAGCGCGCGTCAGAGCTCCATCCCTTTCTGCGGGAGAACGAAATATCCCACTGTGTGGATAAACCACATTTTGTTTACCTGCTCTACAGTGATGGATGGGTTGAACGTGCACTTTCTTTATTCTTGTTTCATCCAACAAATGTTTGTTAAACGCCCCTTGCTCACAGGCACAGGTGCCAGGTTCGGGGCCCTACGGGGCCGTCCCTGCTGTCAGCGTCCTGTCTGTGTGGTGAGGGATCAGGGCAGGTGGGCAGTGGCAGGTGCAAGGGCTGCAGAGGCCGCGCCTGGCAGGGCTGAGCACGACCTGCTGAGGGGCTTGGCCTTCGTCCTATGGGGGGTGGAGCCTCCGGGGAGCTCCAAACAGACCCCTCTGTGGGGCTTCAAAGGGAGCAGGTCATGAGGCCAGGTCTGCCACGAGCCCCTGCTGGCTGGAGGGGGTGGCCCCGAGCTGGACACCCTGGGTGCAAGGAGCAGAGCAGCGGGACTGAGGATTGGGGGAGGGGGGATGCCGGGAAAGCTTAGTGGGCCAAACAGGCAGGGTGTGGGGCTTGCTTGGCCATGGGGAGTGAAGAAAGAAGAGATCAGGATCCAAGGCACAGACGCTGCACAACACCAGGGAATGAGGGCGCACAGTGTTTGGCTGCCACATCCCAGAGCCGGACACTGGAGCCCAGAAAAGGGGGGTCACGTCAGGTGCCAGGGCCATGGGGTGCTCCGGAAGACACCCGGTGGAGAGATGCTTGTGTTCTCTCACTGTCTGCTTCCCCTGTAAGCTGCGCAGGGAGGATGTGGAATACTTTGGCAACTCGTGGACGTAATGCAGACAAGCGTCGTTCCTTTTGCCCTTCCCAGTGGCCATGACATTGGTCATCAGAACCTGACTATAGATACACTGAAAACATTGTTGCCTGGAAACAAGATGAGGGTTTGTAAGGCCGGGCTCTCACTACTGGGAGCAGGTGGACCCTGGTGGCCCAGGGTTAGAGGGGTGTTATGCTGGGGCGCAGAGCAGAGCGGTGGCCTGTGCAGGCCGTGGGTGGCACTGCAGTCTCCTGTCTTGGTGCACACAGAGTCGGCAGCTGAGGACGACATGATCAGGCGTCTCTGTCATGGGGAAGGAGGGGGCCCAGGACAGGCTAGCTAGACCCCGGCTACGGGAAGGAAGCAGGGCCTCCAGGAAGGAGACTGGACCAAAGGGAGACACGAGGTACCACAGGGAGGCCACTGAGAAGGGAAAGCCGGCACCGGCACAAGACGCCTCCGTGAGCCCGGACCACCCACACCCTGCTCGGTGGACGGCCCTCCCTGCACAGACAGCCCAGGGCAAGCTGCCCAGGGGACAGGGCCTGGGCCTGCGGGATATAAACCATCGTCCTGGTCATTGCAGTGTACGCCTTTTACTGCCTGGTCTTGGCAGATAAACTGTGCCTGTAATTAACAAAAATATTGTTCTGCTTTGGACAGGAAGAAGAAGAGGAGTGGAAAATGTCACCGAGTGTTTTCCTTCACACGATGGAGGAAGGAAATAACTTATACAAAGGTCAGTCGGGGGGACTTGCGTGGCAAGCGAGACGTCACTCTGTCTACCCACCACATGTGGGGAAGAGTTAGATGCCCCGTCATGAGAGGCGCGGGCATATAACTGGCGAAAGAGCAAGACCCATATAGGATGAGAACATAATCGAAACCTACATCCTCCTTTTGAACCCCCAAGACTTCCACTGAACATTCTCAGCTTAGTGACAGAGAAGAAAGTTACTTCCTAGATTGTTTAGATTAAGAAAATTGATACCGTATGTACAGTAAAATGTCTTAATCCTATTAGACTGAGGCATGTGCCTGAATTCCGACACACGCTTCTTTTGTGGGTCGTTCAGCGTAATTAGCATAGCTGTGATCTGGCTGGGTCTGCAAGCGGGTGAATTGGTCTTTCAGATGTTTCCATTATGATTTCCTGGAACTATTATCCAGCTCCTTTGGTTCGACTCCACCCTCGGGATAAATCCCAGCACAGAATGACCTGCCAAGATGACCCTGGTCCTTGGTGCTGTTGTGTTAGTTCCTGAAAAGTGCAATCAGGATGTGAAGCAGAATGTTGCCCAGTGTCAGTCACCTGCGTCCTTTCCAATCCTGGTCTTGTCTCGACAGCGCCGGTCCTACTCTTGACTTTATTTATTTTTTAAATTCACTCAGAGTTTCCACACCAATAAATTCCCATCCTGAGCAACAATATCAATGTAGTTATAGGTTTGATATGCTCATTATGGAAATTCTCTCACATACCACTGAAAACTCTCTCACATACCACTGGTGGCAAGGGGCCCACAGTGCATCGGACGCTGGTCTAGGCTGGGAGCCCCGAGGAAACGATGACTTTGGCAGGATTTGTCAGTTGGTCGCACTGGGGAGAAAGGCGCTCAAAGGGTAAACTAGCGTTTATCGAGTGCCCAAGACATGCAGGGCACGTTGTTTTCCATGCTCATCTCAGTTGACGTTCACAGCAACCGGAGAGGTAGCTGTTGCTCTCCTCGCGGCAGCAGACGCTGGCACAAGGCCCACTGTCCTGCAGATGTGACGGTTCATCAACTCTGACCCAGCAGTGCAGCGCAGTTGCTGTCAGAAACATTCACTCGCTTCCATGTTCGTTCAGCAAACATTGAGTGTCTCCAGTGTGTCAGGTGCGATGCCAGCCTGGATGACACAAGGATGATACCTGCCACCAACAGCTCATGATACACAGGGTGTCACAGCAGCGGATGGGGCGGGGATAGTGGCACAAACTGGGTAGTTTATATAAATTAGGGCAACAGCTGGGAGTTACAGTAATCCACGGGCCATGGGCCTGGCTGGGGCAGCCCTGGAACTCAGGTGTGTCTGCAACAGTAATGCCACTTAGGACCCTGCTCCCTGTGTCATCTTGTGGTCTTCACAGCAACCCTCGTTTGCTTTGTATTCTGCATGTCTGTCATCAGCCTTCAAGATGATTTCCCAGCCTCCAAACGCGTCCGATAACCTACCAGTTCTTTTTCTCCTGAAAACCTCCCTCCTGCACCCCTCCCAGTCAGCTCCAATGCCTGGGCCTTTCCTGGCCTTTGCTGACTGCTTGCCACTCCCTTGTTGCGGTGGGTCTCGTCCCGAGACATCCCACCACGTACGTCTGTGTGTCATCCTGCGCTCACACTTGGACGACAGTTTCCTGGGCATTTGGAAGGCATGGCCCCCGCTGTTCTAATGACACCACGTGAAGACAGTGAGGGCTCAGGAAGGAAGCGGGGAGAGAGCAAGAGCCCCACATGGCAGCAGGTCAGGAACTCATGCCGAAGCTGAGGCATCGCGAAAGCATATGAGCGTGTTGCGTGGCCACTGGGAGAAGCACGCGGAAACCAGCCCGGAGCGCTCCTGTGAAGCTAGAGCGTTCCACACACCCTAGTGGGTGCTGCACCGAGACCCTGCACCCCCATCCCGCTGCACTCACCACGTGGCTGTGAGCCTGTGCTCACGGTGTTCCCGGCGGCGGGAGGCTGAGACCTCGAGGGCAGGGCTTTCCATGGTTTCACTCCGAGAGCAGTGCCTGGCCGTCACTGGGCTCAAGAAGTCAAAATTTAATAACTGAATTCATTCCATGTGTTTTTAATGAAAAGCGAATTTAGGAAGGAATGCCATTGGGCAATCTAACTGGCAGGTAGACAGGTGGAACAGGTTTTTTTTATAATCCTTTTCATACTCTGTATAAAATGATGTGTATTATTTTGATAAAAGCAAACATTAATTTGGGGAAAATCTAATGTCCCCAGGGGAAGCCAAGGCACGCAACCTGCTAACCCACCCAAAAGCTCTTAGAACTATCCCCGCCTTTTCTGTAACATCAGTTTCCATTAAGGCTGAAAACCCACACGGTGTCCACCCCTCCGGAGCAGCAAACCTGCGGTGTCGTTTTCCTAGTTGGAGGTTGTGGCGCTGGACGTGTTATCTGCCAGGTCTCTGGTCACTTAAAGAAATGAAATGTCTTCGTCTTAGAATTCTTTTCTTAAAAATCAAAGTTTTTCCTTTTCAAATAAAACATTAGCATTTTAATCACTAAGATTACCCCCGCCGCCCGCCCCTTCCATCACCCCCCCACGTGTGAAACTGCCTTGGCCTCGCTTTTCACATTCTCGGGATAAAAGCTCTTTCTCCGCTCTAGCAGAGAGTGGGGCAGTTGTTGCCCTTAGAGGGCCATGAATAGCTCCCTGCATTTATAAATGTCCATGAAATTCTTGAAGGGATTGAAAAGTGCCCTGCGCAAAAGTGTCTTGAGAAAAGCAAAGTTTCGGTGGAAAACTCAATCCGTTTAAACCATCTCCGGGGGAAATGGGCAAAGCTGCTCCCCAGTGTTTCATTTTAAAATATAGTTGCAACCTCGGAATGAGAATGTTCCAGCACACCACTGTGTCTACGCACCCAGTCACGTCACGGTTTCCTTTCTGTTGGATACTCTGCATTCCTTTTCTTATTAAATTCTTTGTTTCTCGAATTTAGTGACTCTAATGAAAAAAAAAGAAAAGTAGCTTTCTGAAATAACAAAGCTATTTTGGTTTAAAATATCTTAATGTAACAGGTAAGTGTTGTTGAAGATTTAATAATCCTGCCAGGGGGAACTCTGTTTGGAAAGAGTTATTAGTAAATAGTACGTCATAACACGTCTGAACCTTTTCTAGTATTTTCAAGGGGGAAAGCTAAAGTTTTAAACACATAAAAGGAAGCATTTATTCCTTTTCTTACATTTTATTTCTACATGTTATTTCTGCGTTTTGAAGTTTTTCAGTTCAGGCTTAGGTACATTTCAGAAAATGTACTAAACAAGAGCAATTATCTTCAAATGAGGAAATCATGAGCTAGCTCGGCCCTCGGTGTGCACACATCGTACAAGCTAACCACAAAGTCCACCTATCATGGGGGTTCAGGGCAAAGAGAAAACTTTCAGATGTTAGTGACTTAAGGTACTTTGTGCATCAGCCAGGTGACACAGGCGATGTACGCAATGCATGTGTTCTGTGCCCTGGCTCTCAGGCCAGCACCCCCAGGAGGGTTATGTGACGGGAGAGGACCCCAGCCCGGCTCTCCAGCCAGCACCGGTGTGCCCTCGCCAGCCCGCCAGCCTTCCTCAGTTCTTCTCCCCTTCTGTCCTCACGCCTCAGTGCTGGCTGGTCGCCTGGACTTAGCCTCACCTCCACGGCTGCCCTCCGACTCATTTCCAGGGGTACGATGGGTCCCCTCTCCCCACCCCCAGCACCCGCCTGTGCTCTGTGCCCCAATACCTGGGCCGCCTCTCATGTGGCCTCCTTGTCTGGGGAAGGACACAGAAGTGCATTGATTCTACGAAAAATTTACCGCCTTTGTGATTTCTTTGTTGTCTCTCATAAGTCCGCGTTAAGCATTCTAGATGAAATCTGGGTCCCTCCAGCATCATCGTTTTCAAAAACCTGCTTGCCCAACCTTGCATCACAGCAGGCTGAGCCTTCACGTCTGTGTGGCAGAGGCTGAGGCCAGCCCTGCCCAGAGCACAGCTGCTTCAGACCCGCGGGGATCCAGTCCGGCTCTGCTCTGGCTGACACCTGCTGGCCGAGCTGCCCGCAGCCTATCCAGGCAGGAGTGGGGCCTGTGTCCCCTGTGAGTGGCGCACAGCTGTTTCTGCCCAGAAACCCCATGCTAGACACCGGTGTCCGCGTCTGCAGCTGGTGGACCTGATCCACAATTTTTGAGAACTGGAATTGCATTTCCATGTCCCATCTTCCTGCAGTTGTCCTGTCCCTCGGGGTCCTCGCTGACCACTCTAAGACGGCACAGTCACTGGCCGCCTGGGGCCCACGGACTCCTCTTTGCTGACACATGTCTGCTTTGGCACAACTGTTTCCAGTGCAGCAGCCGACCTGCTGGCTTCTCTCTCCAGGGAGGTAGACTGTCAGTAAGGCACGCCAAGACCCTGTGAGAGCTGCTCTGGGTGACGGCAGCAACTATTTGGGCGAAACTGGGAAGTTTACATGTTCTATTCCACTTACCCTCTCCCGAGCAGTATCAGGAAGGGGGTGTTTTTATTTCTCAGAAGAGGAAAAAGGCTGTCACCTGCTAGGTCAATAGCTGGTAGATGATAGGACAGGGGTTCCACCTGATCCCAGACTGTGGCCCTAGCACCGGCTATGCGGCCCAGGCAGGCGTCAGGTGGCCAAAGCCCTCGGGATGACAGTCTTGCCCATTTGCCAGCTCTGAGTTGTGCATCACAGTCTTGTCTCCATCTTCCTGGCTCTCCCTGGAGTCTGGCTTTTCCCAGATCACATCGTATCTCATCCTCCTCGTTCGCTGCGCGCCCCTTTTGCTAGTTCCTGGTCTCTGTGGTTTACCCAGAGGCTCAAGCTCTCCTTTCTCGCTGCTTTGCCCGCGTGATTCTCCAGGGACCTTCTCTGCTCTCGGCCTTCATATTTGATGACCCTGGTTCTCGGCAGCAGCCAGACTCATGTTTCTGTCTCGCTGTGACTTTTGAGTGTAAGCACTGCCCTCTCCTTTCCTGGTCACTCGCCCCGGCCTCGGGCCCCCATGCTGTGCTCGTGGGGGAGGCTGAGATGAGGAACCTCCATCCATCTGTTCATGACACCACCTGCGGTGCAGGCCCCACAGACGACTTTTCCTCCCAAGTTGTAGCCACCGTCTGGCAGGGGTTAGGGCAGCTCTGCCTGTGCCCGGGGCCCCCAGTGCCTTCCCAAGTTGGAGGTCACCATAGCGCCGAGGTGAGTCCCCAGAGAAACAGCCAAACTGGGTGGCGGCCGTCAGTTTGGTGAGTTCCCGCAAATTTCCTTCACATTCTGAATATAGATTCCGGAAAGAGACCCCGTTTCCCAGACTGGCAAGTCTTGTCTTCCCGTGGGAGATCCCTCCCAAGCCCCGCTTCAAGGACCCCGTTATTCCAAACCTCAGCATACGTATGGAATTCCCCTCTGGGAAATGAGCTCTGTTTCAGTTTATTTTAGTGACAGGAAAGTATTCTTATTTTCTTTTTTTTTTTCTTCTGGCCAAATTTTTACAATTTTTATTGTAAAAATTGCGGTAGCATTCCTAGTGTTTCCTTTGTGATAAATGATACTTTTTTAAATTATTTCTATTTTCTTTTTTATTTATTTATTTTTATTTCAGGATATTATGAGGGTACAAACATTTTGGTTACATTTTATGACTTTGCCTCACCCAGGCGAGGATTAGAGGCGTGCCCTTCCCCTCTACAACATTCACCACGTCCATTAGTTGTGAGTTTACCCTCCCCCCCCACACCCCCTAGCTCCTGGAGAATATTACTACCATGTAAGCACCATAGTGCTGATCAGTCAGTGCCAATGTGATGGCGAGTACACGTGGTGCCTATTCTTCCACTCTTGTGATACCTCACTTCAGAGGATGGGCTCAAGCTCTATCCAGGAAAGTATAAGAGGTGCTAGATCACTGTCATTTCTTATAATTGAGTAATATTCCATTGTATACATATACCATATTTTATTAATCCACTCATGGATGGACGGGCACTTGGGTTGTTTCCACATCCTTGCTATAGTGAATTGTGCTGCCATAAACGTTCGGGTGCAGATGTCTTTATTATAGAATGTCTTTTGCTCTTTTGGGTAGATGCCTAATAGTGCTATTGCTGGATCAAATGGTATTTCTATTTTTAGCTCTTTGAGGAATCTCCAAATTCTTTTCCACAGAAGTTGCACTTATTT